>BCLX01000001.1:4517769-4806044 GCA_001602355.1 Yarrowia sp. JCM 30695
CTCTTTGATCATTATAGACGCTCTAGAGAGGCTCTTCGAAAGGTGTTTCGAGTTTTGTTGGAAAGTTCAATTAAGCTAAAGCTCTTCCCATTAAGGTATTACTTAAAGATGAGCTATTAGCTATTCTACAATGTAGTGGCGTATTAGCGCTGTTCTTGTTTTTAACACTTTTGATGATGTCCCCACACTATCCAATAGCACTTCGTACCCCCAGGTTCGTTCTACCCCCTTCGGATCACCTGAAAACTCCTCTTAATTTCCACGGCACTCAACAGCGGTATTATAGTTAACAAAGAACTCCACAATGGGATCATGACTAAGCCTCATGACGTCATCTGGAGAGGTAGGGAGCAAGCCATAGCTCATAAATCGTGGCGTACTACCGACCAGCTTACCAAAAATCATCTTTGCCGCTTATTAAGCCTCTTAGTAACTATCAAACTACTAATTAGACATGCCGTATTCTTTTTTACCCCCGCAAAATAAACTTCCGCTGACATTTGATGAACTCTAAGCTGCAGAATGAAACGATGTAAGCGAGTGTGTAGGAGAGAATAGGAACCCATACCGGCACAATCAACAGATCTGTAGCAACTTCCACGGCTTTTCCCCGGAGTCCAGGTACCCCTGAGGCCCGTGATCGCTTTTCCTGCCGCTTTTACCTCCTCCTCCAGTGCCTTACGAACTTTGAGATAATCTGGCAGGAACAAGAGAGATAACGGCGCCATATAGGTCGACGAGGGGAAGTTTCGGAAAGTCTAGAATCGTTAGCCGGACTATTTAGAGCCAATAGGAGTAGATGGCGTGGTCTAATCGATTTACTGTCACATCTGGTAACAATACAACTCTCTTCTTACTAAGACACTTGCCAACTTCTCCTCCCCCTGCTATATTTCCACTCTCCCAACGGGCCCTTATCATACATAAAACTCAGTACAGCGCACACACTGCACACAGCCTCGAAGTGCGTTGAAGACGACGAAGACATCACTTGGAAAATCACTGATTACAACCGCTAAACACCACCAAAAACCACCCAGGACAACACCACCCCCAGCATGTTCCTGTTACCTCCCCCACCGCCCATGAGAGGCCAGAATGTGGGTCTCTATTCCATGGGAACCACTGTGGCTTCTCCGACGGCTGCTCAGCTCTACAGAGACCCCAACATTGATCCTATCGACGCTACCTGTGTCCCCACGCCTGAGACGGTCGGCTTCACGGCCCCAGAGGGAACTTATACGCCCATGGAGTGTGTCTATCTGGCTCCTCCTCCTCCTCATCCCTCTGATCCTCCGCCAGTGGTAGTCAACCCCCTGGCGCCTACTACTGCATCACCCCAGGCTTTTTCCAACGGTGTGAAACTGACGGTCTTTGCATTCCAGGACAAGAACACGCCCCAGAAGGCCGCTCCTGCTTCCAGTGGATCGCTATTCAGCTTTTCCCCTGCTTCTGGATCAGGATGGCTGAGAAGACCCTCGCATTCTCTGGGTCCCGAACTGTCAAAGGTGGATTCGAGAGGATCAGACAACAGCAACTCGACGTCGATCTACGCACAGTCGTCATCGGCCCAGGCGTCGACTAACGCTGTTTCTGTGCCCATCAGCGTTCCTGGAAGCGCTGTCAACGTCAACGACACTACTAACCCCTCTGCCTCTTCTCTGGGCATGTTCCTGCGAAAGAAGTCGGTCTCTTCGGAGTGGAACTCCAACGTGGGAAGCTTACAGGCCCAGGACTCGTCTTTCGAAGACGACTACGGAACTCCTCCTAGCAGTACAGGTATGGGAGTCAGCCCTGCCACTAACAACAAAAACAGCAAACGAACTCGACCAAAGAACTCGCTGGTCAAGAACAACTCGTCCTACCTGAGTCGAACTATCGTGAGAGAGGGTCTGACAAAGCTGCTGTGTGAGCGACCTCTCGGTGAACTTTTTGTCGTCACAAACATCAACAGATCTCTCCAGTGGCTCGATCTGCAGGAATACCAGTCAGACGTGCATCCTCAAAGACATGAGGCTCTGACCAAGATTCTGCTCACTCGAGCTCACCCTCTCTGCCATGACGTTAACAGAAAGACAAAGTCTCTGGCAGGTTTTGATCTCATTGTGGGATTCTCTTCTGGAGACATTCTGTGGATCGACCTGGTCACCGGAAAGTACAACCGAATCAACAAGAACGGAGAGGTGTGCAAGGCCGCTGTTGTGGACATCAAGTGGCTTCCCAACTCGGATTCTCGATTCGTTGCTGCTCACGCTAACGGATGGGTCGCTGTCTACGATAAGGACAGAGAAGGAGGAATCTGTGAAGTCGCCCAGTCCTACGTCGAGAGCAAGAAGGACTACAGACACAAGCAGGGCTCTGTGGCTGACATTGAGCACTGTCACGTGATCAAGTCGCACACTGAGCAGAGCAAACAGAACCCCATGGCCCTGTTTGCCGTCTCTCCCAAGCCACTAACCTCTATTGCCTTCTCCCCCATCTCCCATAGAACTCTGGCAGTCACTGGACGAGATGGATACACGCGACTGATCAACCTGATGACCGAGCATGCCACTGACGTCTTCCCTTCGTACTTTGGAGGAGTCATGTGCTGTGCTTTCTCACCTTGTGGACGATACTTGGCTACTGGTGGCCAGGATGATCTTGTCTCGCTATACAGAGTCGGTGACCCCGCTTCTGGTCAGCCAGCTCAGCTCATGGCACGACTGCAGGGCCACAACTCTTACGTGAGTCATGTTGCCTTTGACTCTTACATCAACGACCCTCGATCTATTCGACTGGGTTCTGTTGGCCAGGACGGATGTCTGCTTCTGTGGGACGTTGATATCCACACTTCTACGGTTCGAAAGGGTCGATCTCGATCGAATTCTGCTGCTACACCGCTTGCTCCCAAGGCAGATAGATATGGCACTCTCATCCACCCCTTTGTTTCGCGCCTGGAACCCTCTGCTCAGCTGTCTCAGCCCGTTGTCAGTCTTCCCGTCAAGGCTGCCAACAAGGAGTGCGAGCCTCTTACGTATCTAGAGTTCCTGAGCGACCGAGTCATTGCTGCCGGCAAGGACGGTCGAATCTGGACCTGGAAGCGACCTAATGTTTAGTCTAACGAATTATGATATGGAAAAATGCATACAAGTAGTGTGGCTCGGTCGGAAGTCGGATCAATAGAACTGTAGTTCATGCATTACGGATACAAAAAGCTATGGCATCTCATATCGAACTCGTCTATGAGTCTGATTTATAATCAGTAGCCGAATTGAGTCGGAGTAAGCCGTATTGAGCCGGAAGTACCTTAATGACTCCAATAGCCGTTGAGTCAGGCAGAACCCGATAGAACACAACCCCAAGAAGTCTCAGTGTTATCAGCCTTCCGAGCCCTAGTAAGTCATGGGTCATTGAGCAAAGCAATTTCAGCTCTATTTTTTATTGGTCCATTATAGATATCTCTGAGACACTGTGATGTCATAAACTCAACACAGTTTGACTCTCCTTCCCCACAAGAATATCCGTAACCTTGTCGATCAGCAAGGAATGTAAATAGCCGCACAGAAATACCCCATAGTTGAGAGTTATCCGTAGAGAAAATTTGCGTGTGAGGCGTATAGAGACGTGTTACAATTACTTTTGATACGTCCACACGTGCTGTTTCTCGGAAATACCGGGTACTCGGGAACTTCTTGGCATATGCAGATAAATGAGTGTTTGCTGCAAGTCGCTGACATCTGCTGTCTGTCACAAATCTCCACCTGCTCAAGGAGTCACGAAGCAACCTTCGATCAACTCGGCCGAGAGACAGCAGGCTCGTATGGCCCCACTGATCAGCACAGCAATTCTAGACGTCTGTTGGGGAGAGTCTATCTGCTGTCTCAGCCGCGGATAGACCGAGAAAGCAAGCCGAAGAGTATATGTCGGTAGGAGACCTAACACGGCCTGGCAGCATCTATAACGCGGTTGTTTCTATTAGTCCCCAGGTTTGTAGATGATTAAATAGAGTGGGATCCAAGCCGCACTCGGTTAATGGTATACGAGAGGTTGATGGGGGTTGGTGGTGCTAGAGTGGGTACTCGCACGTTGTAGTTCTTTGAAGAGAACACGCGGGCTTTTTATTTCCACCCTTTTCTCATTGTCCGGAAAAACTGAACGCGATACTAATTACTCCGATTTATGAACTGGACCACTTGCCCAAAACAGAGGCTTCATTGTTCTCTAGCAGACATGGTTCAAATCTTGAGTCTAAAGCCTCCCCGTCCTGGGCCGCCTTTTCCAAATGTAAATGGGGTGATTTCTAACCAGTATTTGGTTTCATTACGAAGGAGACCCAAGCGAAAACTTTTCCCCTTGGTATGCCCAACCACACTGGCTGTAAACAAATCAGGGTGGAGTAACTACGAGCCAACTCTCAAAAGTGGATCTAAGACTGAAACGGTTTTGGACGCTGAGTTAAGACCTGCTGGAAACGTGAGAAACGAAAAACCGCAATAGCAGGTCCTTCTACACGCTCTTTGTTGTCATGCGGGCGCTGCAATTACCAAGTATCACCAAACAAAGGCGGTTCTAAGAGAGTTTTACCCCGCCTTCTGACCCATGCAGATGCGACGTGGGGGGTCAAAGAAATCTCGCGTGCCCAGCTCATCAGGCCAAGAGATATACGGGCTTGGCAACATCTGTCATCCGAATACGGCAGAAAAGGGACCATAAAAATGGATGTGCACCAAAATGTCCGCCAAAGGGATGAGAGATCTTCGGGGCAAATAAACATGAAAAGGGTTCTCTATTCTCCCACGGCTACCAAATCTAGATGCGCGTGTGTTTTGGAGACGGGCAAAAAGGAGCAAGGGCGGAAACCTTGAGCCAAAGATGACACAAGGGGATTGAGACGCAAAGTCACGTGGTTGCGATCTAGACCACACGGTGAGATTTGTCAGAGTCCGGCGATTCTGACCGTTTTTTCGGATTCTCTGTGTGACCAATACTCGCTAGTTTAGTTGAGTACGGCTACAGTTAGCTCTCCCATCAGTTTTGGCTCGCTTAATCCGTGATGACCCCTACTAGTTCGGATCCTCAACAACAGGCTAATCCAGGGCCAAAAAACCTCAAAATACAACGGTTCAGATCTTCTGATACCCCAGATTCCCGCAATTAAGACCTTTTAATGTGCGTAACAATACCAGGTCTGTGAATCAGTCCTTGTTTGGCCATGAAACTCAGCTTGAACCAAGAAGCCTCTCTGCGATACAGTTGTCCCCACACGGAGCTAATTGATCCGTGCAGAGTTGCGGCAAGCTGAAAACTAAAATGACGTGAAGCATGGTGGGGTCAGGCAGTCATTCGGAAAGATTTTCAGTCTCTAATGTATATATACCCCTGGGTCTGTCCTCTGTATGAACTAACAACCACCACCTTCACCAGACCCTCCAAGGGCTTCACCATTCACTATCTCCTGTCTGATACATTAATACTTACTAGACACTCACTAATCCTTCGCTACAAATACAATGGAAGCTCCTGATTTCTCGCCAGCTTCTATCCGGCGGTACTTTGCCACCAGACTGACAACTCTCAAGCCACCCAAGCTCACACCTGAAGAGAAGAAGCTCCTCAACCCCTTTCCTGCCCTGGCTCTGATCAACAGAAAGACTTGGCTGTTCATTGCATGTGCCTTCTGCGGTTGGACTTGGGACGCGTTTGATTTCTTCTCGGTAGGTCTCGTTGCCCCTGAGATTGCAAAGTCGCTAAACAGATCAGTTTCTGAAATCACATGGGGTATTACTCTCGTTCTCATGCTCCGATCTATCGGTGCTGTTGTCTTTGGTGTTGCTTCTGATAAATACGGCCGAAAGTGGCCCTTCATTGTCAACCTTCTCTGTTTCATTGCTCTTGAGCTGGGTTCTGGTTTCGTCCAGACTTACAAGCAGTTCCTCGGTGTTCGAGCCATCTACGGTATTGCCATGGGTGGTCTCTATGGTAACGCTGCCGCTACCGCTCTTGAAGATTGTCCTCCTCAAGCACGAGGTGTCATCTCAGGTTTCCTTCAGTCAGGTTATGCTCTAGGATATCTCCTCTGTGTGGTGTTCACTAGAGCTATCGCTGACACCTCCCCCTACGGATGGAGAGCTCTGTTCTGGTTCGGTTCTGGACCCCCAGTGCTTATCATCATCTTCCGATTCTTCCTTCCCGAAACCGAGACCTACCTTGCTTCCAAGGCTTCTCAGGAAGAGTCTGGTATTGAGAAGAAGTTCTGGAACGGTCTCAAGACCACCTTCAAGAGCTACTGGCTCATGTTCATCTACCTCGTCGTTCTCATGGCTGGCTTCAACTTCATGTCCCATGGCTCCCAGGATCTATACCCTACTATGCTCAAGAACCAGCGACATTTCAACGATGATCGAAGCACTGTCACCAACTGTGTTGCCAACTTTGGTGCTATTGCCGGTGGTATGCTGATTGGACACTTCTCCACTGCTCTTGGTCGACGACTCTCTATCATGATCTCTTGTGTCATTGGTGGTGCTCTCATCTACCCTTGGGCCTTTGTTGGCAACTCTGCAGGAACTAATGCTGGCGTTTTCTTCCTCCAGTTTTTCGTCCAGGGCGCCTGGGGAGTTGTTCCCAT
The DNA here is from genome assembly GCA_001602355.1 of Yarrowia sp. JCM 30695. Classification (NCBI taxonomy): domain Eukaryota; kingdom Fungi; phylum Ascomycota; class Dipodascomycetes; order Dipodascales; genus Yarrowia; species Yarrowia sp. JCM 30695. The sequence continues at coordinate 4,524,380 of BCLX01000001.1, forward strand.
CCATCTTTCTGAGCTCTCTCCCCCTGAGCTGCGATCGTCCATGGTTGGTATTGCTTACCAGATGGGTAACCTGGCTTCCTCTGCCTCCTCCACTATCGAGTCCAAGATTGGTGAGCGATTCCCTCTTAAGAACGCTAAGGGAGAGTACGAGACCGGTTTCTACGACTACGGCAAGGTCATGGCTATTTTCATGGGCTGTGTCTTTGGTTTTGTCCTGCTTGTCACCTTTGTTGGACCTGAGAACCGAGGTGCCAACATGCTTACTGAGGAGGCTCAGACCATGGTTGACAACGAGCACAGACTCGATGCTGAGGAGAAGGGCGACTTTGAGAACCTCGAGCGAGTTGACTCTGAGGGCAAGCAGGTCGACAACTTCATTGAGGAAGTTCCTGCTCCGGAGGAAGCTTACACTGGTTCGCATCCTCCCCATTATGACTCGTCCTACGGGTCCAAGTAATTTATTAGTTAGTATTAATTCATTGTGATTGAAAATTAAATGTCTGGAGTTGAAAGATATATTATATGGAGTCCTGTTTCTCTTTTTGTATTATTCTTTACTCAAAATACTGACCGCGTACACACTTATGGCTGAGTTCTAGCATGTTGGAGAAGGAAGGTAAAATTGAGAATTTTGAAATGGCCTTCAGAGCATACAAACGTGGCTTAACAGGACACATTACACATAATCATAATCCTAAAGTCTTATATAATCTTCTTATGCCATTTTCCACGTCTCTTTATGCCTGCATCGTCGAATTCGGTTTTTTTTTAATTCTAAGGGCATTCGGCGCAAAATTTCAGAATTTAGATAGTAGTGGCCACTTTTTCCAGGAAATTAAGAAATTGAGGACGTGGCGTAATGGTAGCGCATTGGATTTCGGTTCTTCTGAACGACGTCCTCCAAAGGCTGCGGGTTCGAGTCCTGTCGTCCTCTCTTTTTTTGCATTTTTTATAAATTCCCAAATGAACTCTGACAGATTGCTAACTTGAGGGATTTTCATACAAGCACTGGTTAGCACATGATTACTGCAGCCAAGAGCTGACCAAAGCACTGCTTAAGTGGGGGTTACGAAAACTGAAAGGAGTGAGGCCCCAAACTTGTACAAGTACTCGTACAGTAGTAAGGGCAATAGATGGATAAATATAAGTGTTGATACAGGAACAGTGATGCTTCACTAAGACTTGAATAATCATTTTCTCACTACACCCCTTTTCACCATCGCCACTGCCTCATCATCTGACATGGGCTGTGTTAATTAACTGCAGAGTAACTCTCAACGGCTATTCGATATCGTATGTCTCAAACTGCTGCGCCATTACGAGTGGTGATCCAGTAATCAATCTTGAGGAGCGTCTAAAAATAGCGTGGCTGAGCCGTTTCCGGTGGAACATGGCTATGGAGAGCCGTGTCTATAGCCGTTTACCACAGTGGGCGGTAACTCATCCAATAGGATTAGATCGAGATGGTTAAGATAATACAAGTGAAAAGTGAAACTGCTATGATTGCAAAATACTATACATCTGAAACCAGACCTAAGCAGGGTGTAGAAGGGGTAAGCGTGGCCATTTGCCTTGGATCACGCACTGAATACGCCATCATGGCCTTCGATCACCTCAAATCTCGCACATTAGTCCGCTGTTAGTCTGATTGATGCGCTTTTATCACTCGCAGATCTATAGATGCTGTGGAATGTGCACTGAGGTGGACATGGTTAAGCTACAGGGGCCACTCGTGCTCGATTGGCGAGGGCAAACACATACATGCTCGTGTAATACAAGCCGATCACGATGAAACCAGGGGTGATCGACTTTTCAGACCCTGCCAAGACTTTTGCGACTACTTTGGATGGTGCTACGGTTAGACTGACAGTGAGGCGGTGTAAACAATGAGACTTAATAATCTTCGAACTGATGACTTTCAACCGAATAATGAAGAGTCATGGCTTGTATCTACAACAACTAGCAGGTTAAGTCTCTCAATACCACATGTAATCGTCATAACTGCTCCACCCTCAACCGTCAAGGTTAAGAGTCGAGAGCCTCACAACATGTTTAGCAGTGTGAAAAATATGCACTTTTAACTATACCAGCAGTAGTTTTGGTCACATACAAGACGTCCACCATATTCCTCTAGTTCGGCACAGGCGGACCACGTTTCAGTATTCCTTGCGGCTCACGTGATTCGGCCGTTGTAACTCCGCCTCTCCGTATGACGTATTCTATTTTTATCCTCCGGCTCCGTGCATGGGTGGTACTGCTGGGCTGCCCCGCTTGCTTCCATGGCTTGTTCTTGCAGACTGTCTAAGCCTCTTTCTCCGCCTGGTTGATAGGGTTTGGAGGGTGGGATGGAGGTGAGGGGGATAATTTAGGGTGTTAAGGTGGAAATGTAGCTAGAATACGCCCACAAATTGATTCACTAGCTTCTTCTCGACACATTGGCACTTTTCCCGAGTCTGTGGGGTTCCTGGTTTGACAGATGACAAGGTCTTCATTCCTCCCCTTATTCAAACCTTGTGCGAGGTTGGGTTTGGATGGACCTAGAAATGGTGCGTAGATGGTGATGAATAATCGGGGACTTTGATCAATTTTTGATTAATATAAAGCTAGCAATCAACTCTCCACACTCCGGGGACTCCAATGGTACCAAAAACTCCCCTATACCTCAACTATAGCCCTCTACAGACTCTTGCTCAAACTCTCTCTTAGTCTCGGGCTGGACGCGTTTGGCTCTCTTTTCTCTATTTTAGCAAAGTGTAAACATGTGCAAGTCCAGAGTATATATAGCCCGGAGGGGGTCAACCAAAAGAACCATTCCAAACCACTAATCTCTACACACACACACACACACACAATGAAGTTCACCCAGACCACTCTTCTTCTGATCTCGGCCGTTTCTGCCCAGGATCTCCTCGGCGGCCTCTTCTCTGAGGTTGGCAACCAGGTCAACTCTGCCGTTGGCATTGCTGGTTCCTACGCCGGTGTTGGCGCCTCTATCGCCGAGTCCTACGTCAAGGACGGTACTTCTTACGCCGGAGACGGTATTTCCATCGCCAAGACTGCCATTGAGTCTGCCCGACACGATGTCGACACTGCTCTCCAGGGAGTCAAGACCAAGGTTGACGCTGTTGCTTCCGGTGTCCGATCCGATATCAAGGCCGGTGTCACTCAGGTTCCTTCTCGAATCGACGACGCTCTGTCCCAGGTCAACACCAAGCTCAACGAGGGTCTCCAGGCCGCTTCTTCCGAGTTTGAGATCGCCAAGACTGCTGGTGCTTCCGAGGCTTCTCGAGCCAACGAGGCCGCCAAGTCCTACATCAACGAGGGTCTGCAGGGCGCCAACTCTCAGTTCTCCGTCGCCAAGTCTCTGATTGACGACGAGGCCAAGTCTGGAGGATCTGCCTGGTCCGGAATCGTCGCCTCTGTCTCCAAGCAGATGGAGGAGGCCCAGATCTCCGCTTCCGTCACCGGCAGCGCTCTGGCTTCCGCCTCTGAGGCTCTCTCTTCCGCCGCTGCTGCTGCTTCTACCGCCGAGTCTGGCTCTGCTGTTGCCACCTCCGGTGTCTCCAACTCCCAGTCTGCCTCCGGTTCTGCCTCTGGCTCTGCTTCTGGATCCGCTTCTGGCTCTGCTTCTGGATCCGCTTCCGGCTCTGCATCTTCTCTCTCTCGATCCGCATCTTCGGCTGCCGCCTCTGCCTCTGGATCTGGAGCCTCTGCTTCTGCCGCTTCTACCGGCAAGGAGAACGGTGCCAACCCCATGGCTGCCACTGGCATGGTTGCCGCTCTTGCTCTTCCTCTGGTTGCCGCTCTTCTGTAAGCAGAGAGAAGCTAACAAAAAAGGACCGCATGTATTTTACTAATTTATTCACTTCATGAACTGACAATGGATATTGTAGGAGTTGCACTTGTATCATTGTAGCCTGTAGTTTTCGTTATTCAGAGTATGAGACCTCTTTCTTAAGTTATCACACTGACCAACTGCCCCAGCAATAACTCGGACTTCCTTCATCCTCTTCTTCCTTCTCTGTTTCATAAAAAGCAGGGGTGCCAAGGGGCCAGGGCATATTCTTCCACCTGCCATGCAAATATAATTGCAATCAAGCTTAACAGGAACGTGATAGACTTTACATTTTTCGCGACAGCCCAAAAAGGCGCCTTTACACGGAGTTACAGTTCGACTGGGCTGGATGAGTTTAACGAGCCGTGTTGCCCGATTGGGCGGCTTATTCAGCGCTGTGGTTGTAATACTCGCTTCCTATTCGCTCTCACACCGTCTTGTTCTTTGTCTGTCTTCTCTCCTGTGGGCTGATACCTCCGATGATATGCAGAGACATCAACCGGCATAATACAGTGTAGAACAAGCGGCTAATGGAGTCTTCAAGTGGTTTGTATGATAGTGGGGTATTTAGACGGTTGACAGCCGTATCCCTTGCTCTAGTCCTGATATTCATTTCGCCGTTTGGTGTATGATAACAGACGTTTGGAGTGGTTCTAAGGGTTGGGTGGAGGCTCACTATTAGTTGAGATGATGCACTAATTTAGTTGAGGTATTTATGGCTGGAGGCTGGAACTGGGCGTTCATGAGCCTGCATGTGGGTAAGAAGAAGATGAGGATGGTCATTCTCACTCTATAAACACGCTTCGTATCGATTTGAGTCGATGAAATGCCCACTCGTCAATTTCCCGTGTCGTCAAACAGTCCGAAATCACCTCCAAAAGACCCACTATCAACCATGCATTTAGACGGCACAATTTGGGTGATTTCTGAGGAGCTCATCGAACCTCTCCAAAACCACGAGGAATAGAGATATTGGAATTTTGCAAAGTGCATCAGGTTAATTGAGCCTCAAATAACTATCTGCATTATTTCTTTTGTCTATAGACATCTTCATGGAGCCTCCTCACCACCCCCAAATATCACCTGATAAACTCTCGAGATGGCAAGTATCTATGCAGGTCTCATGTACACCTGATCTTGCTCTCATCACCACCACAAAATGTCTCTCTATCTGCTGGACACAAAACCGCCTACCGAAATCACTCTCGAGGAGGATGGCGTGCAATGCAAAGTTGACAATGTCGTCTTCACCTTTCCCATGGACGAGGATGTCCCCTTTGTTCCTTCCTCTGAACCTCTCCAGTGCTACCCTCTAGGAGGCAATGCCTACGTTGTTCTGTCTTCTAAAGACCAAGTCAGACGAGCCAGTGTGCTTTTTATTGATCTTAAGGCCAGCCAGATCCAATGGAAGAGCATGAAGAAGGTCTGTCCTGAGTTCTGGTCCTATGGAAGCCATCTTGCTGGTGTTCAAGATGTGACCTCGATTCTGGATGCTCTCAAGATGGTGGGCGATATCCAGAGCAAGGTCAAACAGGTGACTGAAAAGCAGGCTTTTAGCGCATCCACTGAATCTTTTGGTCTGAACAGACTGTCTCTTATGGGCTCAATTCCTCCTGGATTCTCAGACTCCACCGTCGTCTGCTCTGAATCGTTCCCTAGATCCACACATTTGGTCATTCTAGCTACCAATTGGCCTTGGATTAGCGATAAGCTGCCTGGTTTCGATGATAACAGAAGCGACGATAAGGTCACTATCTACATTGAAGCAGGTTCTCAGGCAGTGGACGTTCTTGTCGACTACATTTACGGAAAGCCCATCAAGCAGATGCTGAACGCTACCATTATTCTCGAACTGGCACGATTCAACGCAATTCCCATCACAATCAACGGCAAGAAACAGTCTAATGCCCATCTTCCTCCAGGACTGTGGGAAGAGTGTCTGGACTTTGAGCCTATCCCTCAGGACTTTGTCAGACTGTGGAGAATTCCCTACTTCAAAAAGAGACTGGAGGGTTTCTTCAGACAGAACAGAAAGGCCGTTATGGAGACCGACGAGGTGACCTACCTGTCCAAGGAGGAGCTTTTGGAGCTGTTGCGTCTGTAAAGGAGCTACGACAGACATAACCACACACACACACACACACACACACACACACACACAAACATAGATATAGATAATTCATTAGTATATTAATTCGCTGGATCAGGCCTTCCCATTCTCCCTCACAAACTTGACAATCTCATCGACTCTCTCTTCCACCGTCATATCATCCAGTCTCAGTACAGGAACTCTGCAGTTCTTCAACCACCTCTGATGGTAGTCATGACCTCGAGAAGAAGTGCAATGTGGGTAACTCAGACTCTCAGCCCAAGCTAGAAACTGCTCTGACTTCTCTCCTACCTTTGGATCACTCCTGAGACTCTCTCCATACCTCTCCTCCTCTCTATTCCTCAATCTGGCCATTCTAACGTCCAGAGGGAGCTCCAGAAAGACAATGAAGTCGAATTGAGACGTAATTTTGCTCGACCATGTCGGCATGCTGCCCGAAACTACACAATCGGGCTGTTTGTCCATATCTCCCAGCAACATATTGTCTCTCTCCTCTTCATCTCGCTTGACAGAGTAAGGCTCTTCTGTACCTTCTAACCAGAAGTAGTCGTCTCCATCGTAGCAGGGAATGCGCAGCTTTTCAGCCAGAGCCTTGCCCGTGGTGGTAGTGCCTGATCCTGATGCTCCCACAGTATGGATGATCATGATGAAGAGAAGAGCCGCACGAAACCAAACATAATCAGGGGTATGCTTAATAAGCGAGGAGTACACGGCACTTCACAACAAAGAAACAGCAATGACAAGAGGAAAAGAAGTTGTGTAAGAATTTAGCTCAATTGATTGACTATAGCCCTTTGCTATAGCTCCACGTAGTTTAGACAGACTAATTACACCCTCCTACTCGTACAAGTATCAATCGAACAGACCATGAAAGCATCTGGGACACCATTTGAGCTACCGGTGTCCATTCTACATCAACTACGACCCACTTACGCTCTTGCATTACGTCAAAATATATATTAGTATCTACATCCTTCCATCACCTATTGAGTCCTTCCGTTTACTGAGTGCACCACTTGCAGCCGGTGATGGACTCGTAGGCCTCAATGTACTTTTCTCGGGTCTTGATGACCACCTCGGGGGTCATGGCGACGCCCTCCTGGCCCTTGAGACCGCTGTTAGTGAGCCAGTTTCGCAGGTACTGCTTGTCGTACGAGTCCTGGGGCTTGCCGACCTCGTAGGTCTTGGCGTTCCAGAATCGAGACGAGTCGGGGGTCAGCACCTCGTCGACCAGCACCAGCTTGCCGTCCTCGTCAATGCCAAACTCAAACTTGGTATCGGCAATGATGATTCCGTGCTTGTCAGCGTACTCAGCGGCCTTGGTGTACAGCTGGACGGAGAGTCGCTCAATCTCGTCAGCGAGGTTCTTGTCTCCGATGATCTCGGCAGCCTTGGCCACAGAGATGTTCTCGTCGTGCTCACCCTGCTCAGCCTTGGTAGAAGGAGTGTAGATGGCCTTGGGCAGCTTCTGGGACTCCTTCAGACCAGACTCCACAGACATGCCATGGACAGTGCCGGTCTTCTGGTACTCGCTCCAGGCGGATCCGGTGATGTAGCCTCGAACAATGGCCTCAATGGGCACAATCTTGTACTTGTTGACGAGCAGACATCGGTCCTTGAGCATGTCCACAAGTTCGGGATCGTCCTGAACAGCCTTGGGAAGAGCAGCGAGGATCTGGGAGTTCTCGCTCTCGGCCACGTGGTTCTTGATCTCCTTGGCCAGCAGCTGGAACCAGAACTTGGAGATGGAGGTGAGAATCTTGCCCTTCTCGGGGATACCGTTGGTCATGATGACATCATAGGCCGAGATTCGATCAGTGGCAACAAAAAGCAGCTGGTTGTCGTTGACGGCATACAGGTCTCGGACCTTGCCTCGGGCAACCAGGGGAAGATGGCCCTTGAGATCGGTGAGTGCAAGAGGGGTGGCGGACATTGCTAAAAGTGTGTAGTAATGGATAATGTCAAAAGACGTTTATCGAAAATATATTTTGTTAATGAGTCGCAGGGCTAATATCGCTTAGAGTTCACGTTATCATTGGGTGGACCCTCAGGTCCGAGTCATGGAGAGCAGAAGAGACGTGTGGGGATGGTTAAAGAGCGTAATTGCTGCAGAGGGTGCGTGAGAGAGACAGGTTGGGTAGTGGGTGAAAAAATGTATCTTCAATCGGTAATAGACCGGCTATTGGGGGTGCTTGGGTAGGCTGGTTATAAGGTCCAGCAGCTAAAATTTATTATCAGCTGAAAGGTGCAGTTGAGTGGAGGGACCTTATACAGAGGCCATTGATGGAGGTTGAATACGCCTTTTTTTCGCTTACTAAGATATGTGCGTCAATTCGGACTCTGCATTCTATGTCTGCATTTCACTTCTGTATCAATTCACCTCATTTCGTCTGTTTCCAATGTCTCCCCTTCCTTGCTACAAGTCTGGGTTAGACACACTCGCTTATAGTTTCTTTCATTTCTCACTTCTGCATGTCAAGTCCCAACCACCTGAAATTAAGGTGAGGATAACAATGCAAGCGATTTAAACAAGGCCTATTGTTGATCTCACGAAAACAAATGTTCGACTTTGTCAACTCAGCGACAGGGACGTCGTTCACGGTGCTCAAGTGCACCAAACTGTTCAACTTTGACGGGTTTGCGTCGTTACGCAAAGATCTGAGCAAAAACATTGTCGAAAACGCCAAAAACGCCTCGCGAAAACGCGTCTTCAGCGAACGCAACAACAACGTCTACTACGAGCAGGATTCGTCCGAAGCAGACCAGATAAAGACGGTCAAATGCGAGTGGCATGTTCTCCAGTCCGGCGAATACGAAATACACACGGTGGAGATCTCCATGGGTGGTAACGTGTCCAAGGTCATCATAGTCAATGGTCCTGATCGGAAGGATGACTTTGAAACACACGCTGTGATTCTCATGAGAATGCAAAATACGTTCTTTGACATTGGAGGGGTGATAAAGAGCTGGATGACGGAGAAATTCGAGGTCACGATAGGCGATTTGGAGCTGGAACATGCCTTCTTGAGGTCCGAATTCGATAGAGAAGTGCCTTATTCTGCACATTTGAAGATCCAAGTGAAGGATTTGGGAGGATTATTGAAATACCTGACTCTGGGTATTCATTATGACGATTTGGAGGCTTTTGCTACGCATAAGGATGGACTATATGCTGGTGTTGCGGAGTTTCTGTATGAATCTACAGGTTTGAAGGTTCCTACAAGTGACAATTTCGAGTTGGTATCGTTGTTAACGAACCAAATGGTCATGGACAAGCGAGGTAAAGTCAAGATTATCAAGACGGGTTTGCCTAATCAAGAGGAGCTGTTTTGGATAGAGTCTTTGCTAATTAGGCTGACTAATTATGCCAGAAGGAGTTGAATACAAGCATACAAAACAACTCTTGGTAATTCAGCAATTCACCTAATGTTGGCAGTCTCACAGTGTGCCTCCATCTACTGCATCTATTTATTCATTTGTAATCATAATCAATTCTTTATTTACATGCATTCAACTTGCCCTTCGTCAGGGAACTCAAGCTGGTTATTGTGACTCGTCTTTATAGTCTGATGTTGTTGTTTACGCGAGCTTGCTCTCGTCAAAGTCGAAAGACGAGCCGCAACCACAGGCGCTAACAGTGTAAGGACTGTCGACCACCTTGAACTGGCTACCAATAAGCTCGGTTGTGTAGTCAATGTTGGACTCTCTGAGGATCTCCAGAGAGCTCTTGTCGATGAGAATTCGAGCGCCGTTCTTCTCAAACACACTGTCCATCTCAAAGTCGACGTCCTCCACGTCAGAAAGCTCCAGCTTGTACTGGAAACCATGGCAACCTCCAGACTCCACCTCAATTCGCAGAGCAAGCAGAGGGTTCTTGTCGTCCTCAGAAATGGCATTCAGCCGAGAGGCAGCTCGGTCGGACACAAACAGCCGCAGAAGTCGGCCCTTGTCGTCCTTCTGGGGGTTCACAATGGTCACATCTCCCTCTTCGGATTCCTGTCGGGGGACCGACTCGGGAAACTCGAAGAGCCGTCGGGCAGATGCTGTGAAGGGTCTTTGTGTCAGTAGCGACGGGGTGCTGAGTCTGGGCACGGTCCGCAACGAGCTTCGGGCTTGTAACAGTCGTCTGAACATTGTGTGGCGATGTTTTAGTTGTGTGGGGATGGTTATTGGAGAGTTCTTAGCTTAATAGGTTCGATGTTGGGAGAGATCTTATTGCAGAATGCTAATTCAGTCACGTGGAGTGGAGATGAAATGAGATGCAGGAGGGATGGAGATTAAGACTTAATATAGCAGCTAGCAATGTATTTGTATTCCCCCCTTTTCTTCAGTTGCTCTTATTAAGGTCTATATTGGTAAAGGTTGCTCTTGAACTGTTCAGTTCACATGACTATTAGCCTTCAGCGTGCTGACAAATGCGCTTCAGCCTGTAAAATCCAACAAGCTTCAGTTGGGAGGATCTAACAAACTTACTTAAGCGTAGAACTAAGTATTTTCAACAAATGTAGTTGATACAATACTTGTACTCCGCTCACACTATAAACTCCATTAGGACTTGCATTATCAGGGCAGGACACACCCTCCAACTACACACACGATGGACTCTGAATTCCTGGAAATCCCCAATATGGAGGATATTGTGACGGCGCCTGAGCCCGATCCAGAACCCCCGAGGCTCACACAGTCGCATTCAGACGTCCATGCTCGACTTTCGGCACCCCTCGAAAAATACACTCTCTACGAGACGAAAACACGTCTGTATATCGTCGCGTCCAATGCTCGAGAAGTGCAATTCAAGGTCATGGAGATAGATATGACGGGACCCAAACAGGATCTGACTCTCATAGTCGATCCAGCTGTTTATACAAGAGCAGAAGTCATGGACGTTCTCAGTCATATGGAGGAAGAAGGAGGAGGCAACTTGACCAAAAGACTGACTGCTTGGGGTCTTTTGGGATTCATTCGGTTTACGGATGGATATTACATGGTTGTGGTGACCAAGAGGTCTGTGGTGGCTCTCCTAGGTGGTCATTACGTCTATCATATTGACAAGACTGAGATGATCCCCTTGTCAAGAGGAGGAGATGAGGGAAAGACTAAAAGCAAGTCAGCAGATGAAGCGAGGTATATGAGCATCTTCCAGAGTCTCGATCTGTCAAAGACGTTTTACTTCTCCTATGCTTATGACATTACCAATACTCTGCAGAGAAATACGGAGAGAGAAAAGAGAGATGATGACGGTGACGATGAAGAGATTCATTCGTTCAATCATATGTTCATCTGGAATCATCATCTGCACAGACCAGTGGAGGAGATTATGGACAATGTCTTTGAATGGTTTCTTCCTATCATCCATGGCTTTATTGACCAGGCGAAGATCAATGTCTGTGGTGCAAGAAGTGTATACGTCACGCTCATTGCTAGACGATCGCATTACTTTGCCGGAGCTCGATTTCTGAAACGAGGTGTTAACGATAGAGGAAATGTTGCCAACGAGGTGGAAACTGAACAGATTGTGGCTGATCTAGTCACTTCTTCGTTCCACGACAAGAGAGAGGGCATCTTCAATTCACCAAGGTACACGTCATATGTCCAACATAGAGGCTCAATCCCACTGTATTGGTCTCAGGATGTGAGTAATATGACTCCAAAGCCTCCTATTGAGATCAATCTGGTGGATCCCTTCTTTGCAAGTGCCGCTTTGCATTTTGACGATCTGTTCAAGCGTTATGAGGCGCCTATTCTAGTGCTGAACTTGATCAAGAGTAAGGAAAGGACACCCAGAGAAGGAAAGCTCCTGAGGGAGTTCTCACAGTGCGTCGAGTACCTTAACCAGTTCCTCATTCAACGTGGAAAGAAGCATAAGCTACAGTACACCCATTGGGACATGTCTCGAGCTTCAAAATCGCGGAACTTGGAAGTCATTGAGTTTCTCGAACGATACTCCACTACGGTTCTTGAGAAGACAGGTTTCTTCCATAACTCCAAGGGCATTCAGAAGGGTATTTGTAGATCTAACTGCATTGATTGTCTAGATCGAACAAACGCAGCCCAGTTTGTCATTGCCAAGAAGGCTCTCGGTTACCAGCTACGTGCTCTTGGTATTGTCTCTGACGTCAACCTGTCTTACGACTGTGATGCTGTCAACCTCCTTACTGAAATGTACCATGATCACGGAGATACCATTGCTCTACAGTATGGAGGTTCTCATCTGGTAAACACTATGGAGACGTACAGAAAGATCAACCAGTGGAGATCTCATTCTCGAGACATGTTGGAGTCCATTCGGCGATTCTACTCCAACTCATTTGTCGACTCTCAGAGACAGGAAGCTATCAACTTGTTCCTGGGTAACCACGTCTTCGAAAACAACAAGCCTCGACTATGGGACCTCCCATCTGACCACTTTCTGCATAACAACTACTACTTTGACAACTACTACCTCAGGCGATCCTACATCTTCTGGTGGACCGAGATCAATCTGCTGGTGAAGAAGTACGAGAAGTTTGTCCGACGAAAGAAGGAACTTCAGGTCATGCCTGTGAGTGAGATAACCGAACCTCTCAACTTCCCAGGATCTGATCAGAAAGAGCCTGTTCTGGAGGTCCTAGAAGACAAGCTTGACGCTCTAGTCTCTTACATTCCACCCTACCCTGGTTTCTTTGACAACTACTGGAACGAATGCTACAAACCACGATCTCTATCATCGTTCCACAAGGTGTTTGCCTACAACATGAACTCCACTTCGAGATACAACTCTGACGACAACCCTTTCAGACCCAGAAAGGAAATCAAGGGTCTGGAAGATATCACTGAGGACAAGAAGGTTTCAGAATTGCCCGAGGAAGTGTCCAAGGTATCTGAAGACCCTCGGGAGTGTGAGATGGAGGACCTTGTCACCAGTCTTTCAGCTCCCATCCTTGACGACTCTGTCTACCGTACATATCTCAGCAGTGACTCCACGTCTCATGCTGTCCATCCCACTGACCAGCGACAGTTTGAGTTCTACATTGCCAACGAGCTTCAGCCCGATGTGAATGAGCCGTTATATCAGCATATCCAGGACTCCACAGTGCTCCCTAGAGTTGATTCTGAGGACAAATCATGGTACGGTATGACTGGTCTCAAGGGTTCAGAAAGCCTTTATGAAAGCCACTACGCTTAGGCTATTATTTATATACACAGTAATACAATAACAATACAGCAAGTAACTTGAATAGGCAAGGTGTGTAGTCTAAGCTCCTTGCGAATATATTAAATAATAGTCCTTGATCCCTCCACATGCTCTATACCTACTGTGCACTCAGAATCTTCTCCACATTCTCTCGCACCTTGTCTTCAGGCCAGTCTCGGCACTTGTCAATGCACTGGTAGATTTTGAGAGTGGTAGGCACATCCTCACTCTTGACCCAAATCTTTCCGTTCACGCCAATAGCAATCTCGAAAGGCACAAGTTCTCCAATCGTGTCCAGAACAGTGTGTCCCTTGAACAGCAACTGTCGGGTAAATGCTATCGGTGCGTCAAAGCAGAATCCATCCTTGAGTTCTCCGTATCCTCCGGCCTTTCCAGACTGGGGATCGATACACTCGATCTCAGCCTCGACTTCTCGAGATGCAGAAGACACTCGAGCGTAGACAAGAGCGTCATTAGGAAGGTTGACTCTGTTCTTCTTGGAGGCATTAGGAAAGGCCATAGCGTTAAGCTGAACACCAGGAGAAAGATCAGACACAGACACCTTGTATCCCTCGGCGTGCCGGGTAGTCACGGTGCCGATGACATTGTCGTTAACAGCGGGGATGTATCTTCTGGTGTCACTGTCGATGTAGACGAGGTTCTGGTTCTTGGTCTTCTTGTCCTCGGGATCGGTTCGATGCACTTCTCCTGCGACTACAGGAATGGGATCGGCAGCCAGAGGGTCATCGAGAAATCCTGGGCCGAGTGTGAGCTCCTGTTCCCGCTGGGGGAATTCAATCTGGTCTCCTGGGAGGCAAATCATGTTGTGTTGTAATGGTATGAATCTGAGCCTGGAAATTATGCACGATAAAATAAATTCAGGCTGCAGAGTTAAACGAGAAAGAGATGAGCTTAGTCAGCAAGAAGTAAGGTGGAACAGGCATAGGTGGACTCGGAAACATATATATTTCGATGAGCACAACTATCTTTTACTGCAACATCACTTATCGTCAACTATTGCACTAATATTGCTATCATTATGCTTAGTAAGCAACTGAAAAATTCAATACTTAAAATTTCAACAAAAACATAATTTTTTAGATAGTCCCCAAATAGCACACTATTGTACAAGTCATTTAAACACGTTAATATTTTACTATAGCTACTGGAACCATTTCCCTTAAGCAAGATCGTCTCGGGCCCAGGTGGGGAGAACGAAGGAAGCAGAGTGGATGTCCTTGTTGTAGTATCGGTAGAGCTTGGACTCCTCCTCGGGAGAGACGGATCGCAGGGGCTTTCGCAGGTTGGCGTCCTTGTCCTTGGAGCAGACCATGAAGCCAATCTGACCGGAGGGGTAGGTGGGGATGGTGCAGTAGGCGTAGTCAGCAGAGGGGAAGACCTGCTTGCAAGCCTGTCGCAGCTCCTTGATGATCTTCATGTGGAGCCAGATGGACTCACCCTGGGTGGTGATGACACCCTTCTCGGTAAGAGCGCCGGACAGCAGCTCAAAGTAGGGCTTCTGGAACAGAGAGGCGGCGGGGCCCTCGGGGTCAGAAGAGTCGGTGATGATGACATCAAAGGTGTTCTGGTACTCCTGGAGGAACTTGAAGCCGTCTCCGATGTGGACCTTGGTCTTGGGGTGGGAGAAGCCAACAGACATGGTGGGGAGGTACTGCTTGGACACTCGGGGCACGGCCTCGTCAATGTCGCACAGAACGGCCTCCTCGACGCAGTCGTGCTTGACAATCTCTCGCAGGACACCACCGTCTCCACCGCCGATAACAAGCACCTTCTTGGGGTTGGGGTGCGAGTTAAGAGCCAGATGGGCAATCATCTCCTGGTAGGCGTACTCGTCTCGCTCGGTGGCCTGGATGGCACCGTCAAGAACCAGCACGTTGCCGTAGTCGGTGGACTCAAACACCAGAACGTCCTGGTACTTGGACTTCTCCACGTGGAGAATCTGGTTGACTCGCAGAGCCATGGCCTGGCCGGGCCACATGGTGTCGCTGATCTCTCGGAACCAGCCGTCGACAATGGTGGGGTGGGTGAGCTCGGACATTCTGGGCGGTTTGGTGTGGAGAAGGGCTCGTTTGACGATACCTTGGGATCGAAGTAGTCGCAACACTTTTATATGACGGAGGTCCAGCAAACTCTAACCGCAAAAAACTGTACCAGCAGAGTCATGTCATGCAGGTTCAAGTGGGACTAACTGTAGTTGGCCAGTGGAGGACGTGGAGCAACGGGGTGTGTACGTCAGACGAGCACACTGGCTGTGGGCGTGCGTTCTGGGTTGCTTGTCGACAGGCATTGCTGTTTGATCCGGTTTTTATCGACAAATTCGAAACTCGCCTTCTTCAAGTACCATTGCTGGTTGTTGTACATACTATGGCCTCGCTAATATACGGCTCGCTTCTCGTCTTGGTTTAGCCTCCGGTTTCCCATGTGCTATCAAACTAAAGAAGCTCAGGGAAAGATGCGTGGTGAAAATCCGAGTCTTGCGCATACTGGAGAGAGATGTTGAAGAGAGAAGGGCCAAGCGTGGAGACGAATGTGACCAGTACAGCGATTTCAGCCGCCTGCCGCATTGCCAGTAGGCACCTCATGACTCCCTAAAAGTGCGTACTGCAAGCTACTAACGCACGAGACTAGTCGTATCAAGTATCTTCGTATCAAGATAGCCGTCACTCTAAAAACAGGAGTGTCTTTTTGACTGAATCTTGAGGGTTTGCAACGGCTCGTCAACGTCACACTGTACGGAATCGCAACCTTTTCGAGTCCACGGTCTGCAACCAGTGCCTGTCAACGGCCGAATGGTTGCCGAATCGGTAATGGAAGCGCTGCACTGTGAGTTTATCGAGCGAATAAATGATGAGTGATCAAAAATGGGGAGGCGACTTTATAAGCCGGTATTTATCTCTTAGAATGGTCAAATTTCATTTTCAAGAATAGTATCAGATTTGTAGTCGTCGAAATATGCTCCTCCCAAGTTTCAGAAAAATAGCCGAACCACCTCCTCATAACCTATTATCAAGCTCCACGTCAGGACAAGCATCACCACACATTGCACGATAGGCAAAAGCACACGGCACATGTTTCGAGACAGAACCAACCTGTACATTTCCTACCGGCAATCGTTTCCGAGGTCCACGCGGCAGCTGCTGACGACTCAGGCCGCCGACGAGGAGGAACAGGGGCTAATTGCAAACTCGGACAACACCGGAGGCGATGAGATTGAGCTCGCCCATATGGGCAACTCGCTGGCCAAGACTATTTCCGACGATGTCCACGGCATTCTCAGCGAAATCAAAGTCAAGGTGAACCGGCTGGAAGTTCTACATCGTAAGAATTCGCTGCCTGGTTTCGATGACCGAACTGGAGAAGAAAAGCTCATTTCAGATATCACCTACGATATCACCCAGGACCTGCACCACTGCCAGGGCATGCTCAAGAAGCTGGACCGTCAGTCGGGCGACCCTGTCCAGGACAAGATGCAGATGAACGCGAAAATCGCACTTGCCACCAAGATCCAGGAGGCATCTACAGTGTTTCGAAAGCTGCAGAGTAATTATCTCAAAGCGCTCAAACGAAACGAGGGAAGCATGGATCCGATTTTCCAGTCAACCACGTCAAACAACACTCACGACGAGGATGTGTCACTGTCACAGAAGGCTCTACAGCAGTCTCAACAGCTTATTGAGGAGGATGACCAAAGTACCCAGAACCACCAGATTCGACAACGAGAACGGGAGATTGCACAGATTGCAGAGGGTATCATTGAGCTGGCAGACATCTTCAAGGACCTGCAGACCATGGTTATCGACCAGGGAACGCTGCTGGACCGAATCGACTACAATATTGAAAACATGGCCGTCAACGTCAAGCAGGCAGATAAGGAGCTTGTCCAGGGAGCAGTGTACCAGAAACGGTCCAACAAGTGCAAGATCATTCTTCTACTCACCTTGGTGGTTGTGGGACTGCTCATTGTGGTTATTGCCAAACCAAGATCTCATACCGTCTACGTCGAGCCTGTGGCTGGAAAACCCGCAGCACCAGCACCCGCTCCGCCTGCCGACAAGCCTTCCTCTGGTGACTCTTCTGGAGACAAATCAGGAGACAAATCCGGAGACAATACTGATAGACCTGTAGACGAGCCCAAAAAGGGTTCCCAGAAACCGCAAGATGATGGTGCAGACTCTAGACCCGTCGTTTCTCACGCCCTGTTATGACTATGACATATTTATAATACTATTTACATGCATTGATTACAGTAGTCTAGCCCCTCTAGTTGATAGACTTGAGTTTCTCCTCAATCTCCGTAACGAGCTCCTTGGCCTCAGTCAATTTCTTGAGAGTCTCCAGAAACTGAATGTGGGCTTCGTAAGAAGTGTTCTGAAGCATGCTAGAAAAGTCGATTGAAGCAGCCAAAGCCTCCTCGGGCATGCCTTGAGCGAAGGGGAATAGTGCCAGCAGTTTTTCGGTTGTGCGCCGGGTGATTGTGACGGGTTGGGTGAAATACCTCTCGTCTTGGTACCACTGCAGCGCCCTGTTGAGACCAGCAATGTTGCCGTCTTTGGCACACAGGACCAATGTGGTCTCAAGAGCCCTTGGGGTATACTTGGTATTGATAGCTAATTTCAGGTATCGAGACACCGACATCATGTAGGCCATTGCCTGATGGGAGGGTCTAGTGATATTGAAATCGAAGAAAATCTCGTCCTGGTCAGGACTGTGTTCTGCAGCCTCGTTCTTGGTGCACCGGACAACGGCCTTTAGCATAGCAGGACCAACATCGGGAGTGCTCTCGGTCATTTCGTTCTGAGTATGATATTCATGCGCAATCTTGAAGGCAGACACAAACTCATCCAATCTTGAACATAGCCCAAACATGGCGATCATCAGCTCTGGAGTAATGCACTTGGTGAACAGCTCTCTCATAGGGAACAGGGTGAGCAGCTTACCAAGCTTCTCGTCCACATCAGTGATCTTAGCTATCTGTTGCAGTCTAGGAGCCAGAGCTTCAGCCACGGTGTAATCAGAAGGTGCAAATCTCACAGAAGTCATTGTAGTGATAACAGCGATAATGTCCTCGAGTGATCCACACTTGCAAGCGACCCACAGAAGAGCGTCAGCAGGCTCAGACACGTAACTGGGATCTTCAGGAAATTTGGCGTAAATGTATCCAAGCATGTACAGCAGAGGTTGTGCGTCCAGCGTTTCCCCTGCCTCCTCCGTGAGTGCCTGGTACTTGAAAAAGATTTTCTGGGCAACGATAGCCAATGCACTGTTCTTTCGTAGGTGATGGTAACTCCCTTTTAGATCGCCGTAATGGTGTCCGAGAACGTCATTGGAATCAATATTGTAGCAAATGTCTTTCAACTCCTCCAAAGTCGTAGCCTTCTTTGCCCTGGAGTAAAGTTGCGTCAGTTTATCATCGAAACCCTCAGTCAACCTTTCCAATACTCCTTCCTCCATTCTTTTACGTTCTTGGATGTTTTTGATCTTTGTGAGATGTCGCTCTCTCTTGTGCGTGGTGACTGAGGCTCGGTACTTATCACGGTTTTCGAAGTCTCGCTTTCCCGTCTCAGTCTCGAACGTTAGCATGTTGGTGTCGAACACCGTGACCTCGTGGATTCCAATAAAGGGGTGCAGAGTTCGAATCGTGTCTGGAATTCTCGCCTCACCTTTGCGAGCGTAGAATCGCACAGCTTCTGTGATTGGATGGTTGAGGCCACGGGCTCTTAATACCGATGCAGCTTTGGAGCCAGCATGAGCCCGGCTCAGAGTCGTTCGCAGCATCTGTGTGTGTGTGTGTGTGTGGCGTGTGTGTGTGTGTGTGTGTGTGTGTGTGGTTTTGGTGTGTTTTTAACACCCAGTGCTTTTCTTGATCTGGAGATGTTGAACAAAGTTCTGCAGTTCATGCACAGTCCAAAATGAAATTTGAAAATTGAAAACTTTCAGCCTCAGCACGAAACACCGGTAATGAGCGAGGAGGTAAGCGACAAGGGCCAGAACGGCAGCCCCAAGGTCGCCCAGAACCCCAAAATTGACTCCAAGAAGAAAACCCAGAAAAATGGTACTCCTGTGAGAGTCAAGAACCCCAATAACGCCGCTTCCAAGGCCTACACTGTGGATCTCAAGATCCAGGGCACTAACAACTCGTCTATTGTGTCTAAACGGTCCGTTGAGCGACTCTACAAGGAAAAACACGATCTGGAGTTTTTTCGGTACTTCGTCAAGAAGCCTCAGCGAAGATCACCCATCATCAATAGAGGATACTGGACTCGAATGGAAGCCATGGGCTACTGCATTTCTGCTGCTCTTTCAGAAAAGGCTCCCAAACACGTTATTGTCAACTTGGGCTGCGGATACGATCCCTACCCTTTTCAGCATCTTCACAATCATGGGTTGACTGAAAATCTAGTCTTTGTTGATGTGGACTACCCTGATCTCATGCAGATCAAGGTTGATACTATCAGACGATCTGAAGAGCTGACTCAGCTTGTAGGAAAAGAGAAACCTGCTGCCGAGATCAAAGACAAGTCTGTGCTGATGCAGACTGACAATTATATTGCCCTTTCTTGTGATCTGAGAGACTTGGAGAAGTTTGAGTCCATCTTCCGAAAACTTGACTTCATCGTTGAGGGGGACGAGAACCCTCTAATTCTGTTCACTGCTGAAGTTTCAGTGACGTACATGTTCCAGAAGGACGCTGATAACTTGCTTCAATGGTGCGCTTCGTTACCCAAGTCTCGGTTTGCTTTGCTTGAGCAGATCATTCCTGCTGGTGAAGAGCATCCCTTTGCAAAGACAATGCTTGCCCACTTTGACTCTCTTCAGACCACTCTTTGGAGTGTCAAGAAGTACCCTAGCATTCCTGCTCAGTACAAGCGATTCAAAGATCTTGGATGGAAGGAGGTCAGTGGTATTTCTCTGGCTCAGTTCTGGGACTCTTATGTCCCCGACAAAAAGAAGGAGTTTGTTGAGAACGTGGAAGCCTTTGATGAGTGGGAGGAGTTTTTGCTGTTTCTGAACCACTACTCCATCATCTACGGAGGTGCTGATATTTTCGAGAGCTCCAAATCGGAGTACCCTGATCATGACGAGTTTGTCCTGAAATGTGCGAAGCCTACTTCTGAGGCTCATAGAATCGGTGCTGCTGCGTGTCCTTCTGAGAATGGTGTCATCCTAAACGGTGGGCAGGCTCAGAACAGAGAATCGTCCTCTATGCTACTGTCACTGGACAATACCAAGGAGTTCATCGTTGACAAAAATAACATCATTGGAAGACAGTACCACTCTCTGGCTGAAATCGAGCCTGGAGTGACCCTTTTGGCTGGCGGTCGTGCCTCTCCCACGAAGAAATTCTCTGACTGTCACATCCTCAAGGACGGATCCTGGAAGCCCACCTTTGATCTTCCTGAGGGACGATTTAGACATTGCATGGAAGGAACTCTGCTCTTTGGAGGAAGTGAAAGCAAGGATCAGTGGCTTCGATTCAGCCCTATCACTGGCTGGAGGGCTCTCCCATCTAATGTCATCTATGCAACTCCTTATGGTGCCACTCTCATCATGAAGTCTGCCACCGAAGGTATTCTTCTGGGCGGTATGGACGCCAAGGGAAACTTGGGCAAAAGAGTGTTCAGTGTTGATGTGTCTGACAGTGATTTTGTCTCAATGGAAGAAATTTCAATGGAGAACCCTCTCCTTTATGCTCGTTACGGTGCTCAGGGTATCTTCCATGGTATTAGTTATCTGCTCATTGGAGGTGTTTCTTACGATACTCTGTATAACGAACATAACCAGATTGTTGAGCTTGATATCAAAAAGAAAAGAGCTGTTCCTAAGAAACTCCCCTTCGAGTCTTACCCCCTTTTGGTGTCGCACACTGTCAATGTCTACAAGAACTGCATTGTTGTTGCTGGTGGTGGAGCTGTCTGCTTCTCTTTTGGAGTGTTCCACTCCGACCCCGAAGTTTTGGGTAACAGAAGTTACCAGGTTATCAAGGAACAGCGACCTGTTGAGGAGATCAAGACTGAAGTCAACAGCATCATTC
Organism: Yarrowia sp. JCM 30695; assembly: GCA_001602355.1. NCBI lineage: Eukaryota > Fungi > Ascomycota > Dipodascomycetes > Dipodascales > Yarrowia > Yarrowia sp. JCM 30695. Next base: position 4,545,552 of record BCLX01000001.1, read on the forward strand.
TCAGTGTTGAGGAGGGTTCTCTCAATAACTTCCCTGCTGCATACGTGAACGCTACTCCTACGATCTTCCGTAAATGTGATATTGGACCTGCGTCTGAGCTTTGGAAATCGCACGACTATCTCAAGTCCAAGATTGGTGACGATACAAAGGTGTCTGTTCATGTTGCTGATAACAAGAACCTCAACTTTCAGAGCAAAAACTTTTCCTACCAGACTCTGGAATTTGGAGAGTTGCTGAAGCTCATTTCAGAGATTGAGGCTGATCAGAAGTCTACCAAGTCAGCTTATCTGAGATCTCTTTCTCTCGATAACCCCAAATCCGAAGCTACTGATTTGAGTAAAGACTTTCCTGGCATCGCAGCTGATTTTAAGCTGCCCAAGGAGATGGCTGACTTCATTGAAAACAAGGTGTTTTCCACTCCTCTGAGAATCTCTTCTTCCAAGACCCAAATCTGGCTGCATTACGATGTCACTGCCAACGTTCTGTGCCAGGTCACTGGAACCAAGCGTATCAGAATGTACCATCCTCGAGACGTGGTTCATCTGGACTTCCCTGCTGGTGAGTCTTCCTCCAGAATTCCTAACATCTTCGTCCACGAGTCTTGCGCTCAGGCTTATGAGGTGGTGATGAACCCTGGAGACATTCTCTTTATCCCTCCCATGTGGCTTCACGCTGTCGAGCCTCAGACTGAGAGTATCTCTGTCAACTGTTTCTGGAAGGATTTGGACGACAACAAGTACTCCAAGACCAAGGACATTTACGGAAACAAGGACCTTGCTTCCTATGAGAGTGGCCGAGAGGGTATCAAGAAGATTGCCGACAAGTTTGCCGGTCTTCCTGCTGATATCAAAGAGTTTTACCTCCGACGTCTTGCTGAGGAGCTCAAGCAGATGTAAAATTATGTATGTATAGATAGACTCACTTAATTTATGGTGTAATTACAGTATGTGGATTAGCGATGGTATTAGATATGTTACATGTGTTTTTAGTTACTCCTTGTTCTCAACCTTTCTCTTTTTTGATTCTGGGGCATCGGAATCGTCGTCAGAGTCAGAATCGTCGTATTGGGGCACTGAGAAGTCGTTGCTAGGAAGAGGAGGAGGCTTGTAGTCGTTTTCACCGCTGGCTTCGACTGGTGGAAGAGGTTCGTAGGAATCTGACTCTTCTTCCTCGTCTTCGATCATGAATGGCAGCTTAGTAGGCTCCTGTTCGCTTGGTGCAGGCTCAGAAGCCGGTTGAGGAACATAATCGTCGTTGTCATCTTCTTCGGGCTGGGCTTGCTCAATTGCAGCTCCGTTAGTATCCTGAACAAGGCTGGAAACCTCCTTTTGGGCATCCTCAACGTCCTTCTTCATCTTCTCAAACATGGCCATGTTGTGTTTATCTTCCTCAAGAAGTGTAGCCTGCTTGTTCTTGAGAGTCAACAAAGCACTATCAATCTCGCTGCGCAGCTTCTGGTTGGCAGTAATATCCGTGATGGTCTTGTTGACAGTCTCCAAGAGAGAAGCCAGGCCCTGCGAGTCCCGGGACTTTTGACTGGACTCGAGTTTGCTCTTGGTTTCGGTCACTGTAGTGGTCTTCTTGACTTTACCCAATAGAGTATTCAGCTCCTGTAGTTCAGGACGAACTGACGGTGCTGCTGAAGATCCACCGAGATCTCCAAAACCTGATCCTCCAATGCCGCCCAATCCAGATCCTCCGATTCCACCAAGTCCAGAACCTCCAATTCCACCGAGACCTGATCCTCCAATACCTCCTAGGCCTCCAAGACCAGATCCACCAATACCTCCAAGTCCTGTACCTCCGATTGAGCTACCTCCAATAGTATCTGATCCGGTTGTTCCTTCGCTGCTATCCAGCTGTTTAGTTTTACTGTTCATCTCTGCGATGACATCAGGTCTGAAAACCTGTCTTTGTTCCCACACTTCCACCACTCGCTTGATTTTGTTTCGCAGATCGGTGTTACCCTCACGGTAGGTGGACACGATACCGTCGACAATCACTGTGGAAAATGCGTCAATGAACTCGTCTCTTTTCTTTGCCTTTGCTTGTTGAACCACATCGTTAGCGAGATAGATCATGGCCAGCTTTCGCTTGAGAGGAATGTTTCTGATATAGTCGTACCACGTCTGTGCAATGGGCTGACATGCTCGTCTGTGGAACTGGATCCATTGCGACACTGAGACGATAGAATCCTGGGTCTCATTGAGAGCCGACAGTTTCGACATGAAAGAGTCAACTGAGAAGGACATGTTGAAGGGTTGTGCTGTGTAGTGAGTGTGATAGTGTCGTTGATAGGGTTTTTGTGTGACGTTGCGCTGTTAAATCACCTTCTAGTTGCTCATGTATCACTTTTCTGGTCGCCTCCTGACGAAAAAGTCTTGCAACGGTGTTTGTAGTTTCTCCAAAGATTGTCTTGAGAATTGCAGCAAAATAGGTTTTTTAGGCACCTCGTAACTTTGTTGTGGTATAGTTTTTGAAGTCAACAAAGTCTCAACTAAAAAGACTGCATAAGGTAAACGAAGGGGTTGGGAGAAGACCTGAAATTTGGGATGGCTGGTTTGCACAGCCGTGGAGTATAAATAGCAACTTGATGGCAGCACGAGAAAATCTGAAAACGCAAATTCATCGATTCAGCTAGTCTTATTTCATCTATGAAATAATATACACCCATTTTCATACAATTTTTTGCCGTTATCTTACCCCCACACAGCCACCTTATCATTGACTTTTTGACACGTGACGTCAATAAGCTCCACATCATCACCTCCCAAGATTCATCACACCCAAATAACGCAACGTCACCACTCATACACATCAACAATGGCTGACAAATTCCCCGCTCTCGAAGATCTGGACGATCTGCCCCAGGACGTTGAAGTCGACGCCGACATCAAGGACACCCACGCCGACGAGGATGACTTCAAGAAGTCGTTCCCCTCTCTGGACGACGAGGAGAACGAGCTGACCGAGAACGCCTTCAAGGAGGACTTCCCTGCCCTGGAGGAGGAGACACAGGCCACCACCGGCAACGTGGTTACTGCCGAGGCCACTGAGGAGACCTCTGCGGTCGACAACCTCGAGACCTCGGTCAAGAGCCTGAACCTGTCCGAGTCCACCGCCATCAAGGAGTGGAAGGAGCGACAGCAGCTGGAGATTGAGCGACGAGACCAGCAGGCCGAGACCAAGCGAAAGGAGACAATTGAGAAGGCCCAGAAGGCCATTGACGACTTCTACGAGAACTACAACACCAAGCGTGATGAGGGCGTCAAGTCCACCCAGGAGGCCGCCAAGGAGTTCCTCGCCAGCATAGATGATACTTCTTCGTCTTCCGGAACCACCTGGGACCGTGCTCTCAAGCTCATTGACGACTCCGACACCGGATCCAAGGAGGGTTCTCGAGATAAGACCCGATTCCGAGAGATTCTGCTGTCTCTCAAGGGTGACGTTGATGCTCCCGGAGCCGCCGGTTACTAGATGTATGATAAGATAATGATTAATGAGCAAGGAGTAGGAGTGTAGGAGTTGTAGTGAAGAAGCGTCTATTGATTGAGTGGCTATTGTTATTCAGTTGCTGTTTGATCTGAATATTGCCTATGACACGTAAGGTGCCAACTGGCAACATTGTAGACACCTTAAATTTGTCAATGCAACGAAGGACGCGTTCATCTTAGAATGAGATGAAGAGGACTTTGTCTTGAGTTATCAGCTCAAAGAAAATATCTTGACCTGTCAATTTGCACCTTCTATAATCAAGCAGTTTCAAAATACAAGCACTCCCACTACCAGCATGCATGAAACTGCATGGACTAGGTTATTCAAGTGGGACTGTAGCAGGGTGGTATCGTGTTCATCACCCACACAACGTCATCTACCATGCTGGTCTTGGTCACTACAGGAGGTACAGTACCCTTCGAGGCTCTCATTGAGCTGGTTCTTTCGCATGAAGCCATGTCCACATTGTCTCAACTTGGCTTCACCAGAATGCGTGTCCAATATGGACGTGGCAACCATCATATCTTCACAAAACATCACAAGCAGGGAGTCTTGTCGATAACGGGGTTCGAATATACGGACGACCTGGCTGGGGAAATGTCAAGAGCAAATCTGGTCATTTCTCACGCTGGAACTGGGTCTGTTTTGGATGCTCTCAGAATAGGAAAGCATCCTGTGGTGGTGGTGAACAGTAAACTGATGGACAATCACCAGATTGAAATTGCCGAGGAACTGTTCAGGAAGAGACACTTGCTCGTTTCTGGAGATACGGACTCTGTGGGTTTCATTAGAGCTCTCAAAATGCATCAGGAGTATCTCTTCGAGACGCTACCTGACCCTGAAGAGGGTATTCTCCAACGCATTATTGAAGAGACGGTTTCTTTGATTTGAAAGTCTTCGGGCTTAGCTGACTTTGAGGGTGGGTTCTCTATGCGATCTGTCTCAAAGAGTGCCGAGGGCCTTGACAATCTCAAGGCTACAGCTATAGCAACAGCTACTTTAAAGCAGCGTCTATCTTCAGGGAAACTTCAGTCTACAGGTTACAAGAACCGCCCAAAATATTCTCTCTATAGCATTATGTTCAGAATACAGAGCCGTCTGTCTAAAAGTCCATCTTTCTCTCTACTCACTTACATCTAATTTATAACATTGAATTCATTAATATTTTCTCTATATACAGGTGACCATATCCTTTGGCTCACCTTGACTCATTGATCAGTTAGTATCGCGCCTTATCTGGTTGCTTATCGTCGGCTGGACTCTTAGTATCCAGTCATTCGCTTACCAATCTCACTGACCCAGGTAGGGGCTCGCTCGAAACCGTTGCTGCCGCTCTGGTAGTCAATCATGGCGGACATGATACCCTCTCGAGAAGTGGCGACGAAGGGACCATGCTGAACAATGGGCTGGTCGAGAATCTGGCCTCCGACAATGATGATTCGAGAGTCCTCGGTCTCGGAGGCCCGGAACTCAACACCATCTCCGCTAGTATCGAAGGTGACGACATCGTTGGCCTTGAGAACCTGGTCGCCAACTGTAGCACCGCCCTTCATGACGTAGAGAAGAACGTTGAAGCCATGGGGCATGGTCTGTTCGAGAAGTCGTCCGTCATACTTGTCAGCATGAATGTTGTAGTCGAGGTACCAGACGGGAGTGTAGGCGAGATCCTTGACGGACTCAACCTCCATACTCTCACCAGAGATGACCTTGACGACCACATCCTCGTTCTCAGACTTGGCGACGGGAATCTCGTCCTTTCGCAGATCTCGGTATCGAGGATCGCAGTTCTTGAGCTCCTTGGGGAGGTCAACCCAGAGCTGGATACCCTCAACGACCTTGGTTTCGCCGTTGGGGCCAGGAGCAGGCATCTCAGCGTGCACAATGCCCTTACCGGCGGTCATAAACTGAAGATCGCCAGCGTTCAGAGTACCCTTGCTTCCAGTGAAGTCCTCGTGATCGACAGATCCATCAATGACATAGGTGATGGTCTCCTGGCCTCGGTGAGGGTGATCGGGGAAACCTGCGGTGGAGGGGACCTTGAAGTGGTCAAAGAGAAGGAAAGGCGAGAAGTTTCGGACCTGCATGTTGCCCACGGCTCGTCGGACCTTTGCTCCAACTCCTTCAGACTGCTCGATGGCAGTGAACTTTCGGGACACTTTTCGGGGAGTAAAAGTCATTGTATGAGTTTGTATGTGTTGTATGTGTTGTGTGTGTGTTTGGTTGTTGTGTTTGATTGTCAAAAAGAAACTGATAATCGAAAGGAACTCCTTTGGAGGGGGTATATATATTTCTTCGATCTGTATTGGCAGCCTTGCGGTTTAAGCTTCTTGTGCGTGTGAGATGCATGGTAATATGTAAGTCATCTCTTACCAGGCTTAGTTGGGGAGGAATAAGGGAATGGATGCAGATGGAATGTTGGTGGTGATGAAGACGTGTAAGAAATGTTTCATTGGCTTACAAATCAAACGTGTACTACAGAATCGGTCATATCAGTCAAATATTAACCAAATTTTGATGAAGCTTCCGGAAGATTTGATTACGTCACTGGTCATTGGTAGGATTAGATTTAGGCGTCTCAGAACAAGGCATCATTCGTTTCATAGTGACAAGCTCAATCAAGGTTTCGCTTGAGTGCAGTGTAAAATGGGTGGTGACGAAAGTTGATTACTTGATGGAGTCTTTTGATTAGTCACCAAATACGAGTTCCCTAACTTATGTACAGGTGTCTACGCAGGATTATTCAATTGACCAATTGCATACGTACTCTTCCTTCCTATTCAGGTCAGTCCATTACTCTATTCTAAGCAGACTTCTCCTTGAGATCCTCCAGCTTGACCGGGTCGACGTACTCGTTGGATCGGAACCAGTTGAGGGTCTTTCGCAGACCGGGGCCGGAGATGCTTTCGGGGCTCTTCTGCAGCAGCGACAGAATGACAGCGAGAGACACGGCAAACAGGTACACGTCTCCGTGGGGGATGGGCTTTACAACCTTTCGGGCCACCAGCTCGTTCCAGTAGGACATGACACCCATTCGAGCGGTGTACATCCATCGTCCTCGGCCAGCAGACTGGTCAATCATGGCCCACAGACCAGAGAGGATACCGATGAATCGGAATCGGTCGACAGGAGCGGTCTTGTTGCCCAGGAACTTCTGCATCAGACCAATGCCGGCCCACGAGTTGGACACCAGAAGAACCAGGAATGCGGTAGTTCGGATGGATCCGGAGACAGAGGAGGACAGAATGCTAGACAGAGACTTGCCCTTTCGTCGCAGCAGACCCATAATGAGATGCAGACCCAGAACCTTCTTGCCGACCTCGACAAACTGCTCGGAGATGTATTTCAGGTAGTGAGGCAGCTCAGAGGCCTCGTTGGGGTGGAGAAGAGCGCCAGAGAGTGTGTGAAGCACAGGGTGAGCACCAGACACCACAGGCTGGATGGCAGAGAGGTTAGCAGGAAGAGCGTACGAGTCGGGGTACACAATGGGGGAGTTGAACTTGGGGTATCGCTGTTTGGCGATGAGCGCAATTCCGTCGACAAACTGTCGGGGAGTGGGCCACGGCACCTTTCCAGAGTATCCGGCAGGAGCCTGGGGAAGGTAGGGCTCTGACAGCTTGAGGAAGTACTTTGAGAAGGTGGGAGAGACAGTCTCAGGGTAAAAGAAGAAGGCCGAGAACAGCTGGCCGTAGGCAAAGGGGAACAGCACCCAGGATCCGAGCCATCGGGGGATCTTGGCTGTGTATCCTCTGTCGTCCAGGAAGTTGTAAAAGAACTCACACGCCTTGGAAGCGGTATATAGAGCAATGTAAGATCGGCCAAAGTCTCTGGGGTAGATGACCAGGAACAGGCCACCAGCCAGGGCGGCAAAGAATGTGGGGGTTCGCTCACTGACAATCCATCGGGTGAACAGACGGTGCTTCTTTCGGAACTTGCGGCTCTGGGGTTGCAGAATGTATTCACGGGTGGATGTGAGCAGTCTGTCGCAGATTCTGAAAGCCACGAGGATGGAGGCTGCTGACGACGCGATTCGCAGACCCGTCTTGTTGAAAATGATGTCCTTGATGATGCTATCGGGCTTCTGTCGGTTGATCAGACGAGAGATGGCGACAATGGCCACCACCAGCGCATGGGTCCGCAGAAACGTTCGAGTACCAGCTCGAAAGGTGGCCTGGGTGAAGTCTCCACGCTCTTCAGCGCTCTTATCGACCGCAGAGGGCGCAACCATGTTGTAGTGGAGCATCTCCGTGTTTTTCTTGGCCTCCAGGTTGGCCACGAGGTTGTGGTACTCCTTGGGCGACATGAGGAAGCGGATGGAGTACGCCACCAGACGCTCCGTCTTCTCAACGTGGGGCGGGTGCATTGTGGATGGAAATCGGGGTGTTTGACCTGGTGTAGGGGTGAAACTCCTTAGTGTGTCTTTTTCCAATTGTCAAATGTGGGGAGTTGTCTGGGGGTAAGCCAAAGTCTAATCTGAGCCGAGGTATGAGTGATTAGTGGGGTGAAGGTAGTAGTGGGGGTGGCGGGGAGGTTGATTAGTGACACCTGAGACTCTTAATCTAATTGATTGTTTGTTGAAAAATGGTGTATTCGCTGTTTTATTCCGTTTCTCCACTTTCCCAATACTACCGCCTATCCACCCTTCCTCACTCGCTAATGCTAACAGCGATGATGCAGGCATATTTACGAAAGTGCGTCTGGCTTTAATGTTCAAAATCTCACGTGAAATGTCTGCTTAGCTCTCCCACGGAATATGACAGCCAATAAATAGAGGCAGAAATCCTCCAACTCAAGCCTCGAACCACGTGGAGCAAGTAACAACAAAGGTGGAGCAAGGATCAGGGATTCAATGTGACAGTGATAGGAAAGAATTCAGCGCCAGGTAGGAGGCACCGCAGCTAGACTTGTTCAGTAGCACCATAGACTGCACCAGACTAACCAGCAAGCCTAGATCCATCTCCCATAGATGACTCAGAGTCATGATAACATGGGTACATGAGAGAGGCACGCCATGCCATAATAGACAAAGCTAAGTAAAGAGAGCTCGGTTGCCACTCTTTTTGATTAATTCTGGGGGCAATTTAAACCAGCCGCGTTCCGCTCAACCTTGCAACCTTTGCCAATCTCAACCTTGCCCTCCCACATGCTGCAGCATCCCCAGTCATCATGGACTTGCAAACATTGACGGCTTCGGCGGTGGCCTCCACGCTCACCGAAATTGTCTTCCACCCGCTGGACACGGTGCTCACCCTGCACCAGACCAACACGGGCAACAAATACCTGCTGCCATGGCGCGCGTACTGGAAGGGTCTGGTTCCGTCCATCTGTCTCACCACCCCGGGGTTCATGATCTATATGGTGGCTTACCGTCAGAGTAAGGACTACCTGACCCCCTATCTGGGCGAGTCGACGCTGGCCAACTACGCTGTTTCTGGCGGAATTGCCGAGCTGCTGTCGTGCAGTATCTGGACTCCTCTTGATGTGCTCAAGGGAAGAATGCAGCTTGCGCCCTCGGGGTACAAGACAATGGACCTGATTAAGGACATTTATCACAACGAAGGAATGAGAGGGTTCTTCCGAGGGTACTGGATGGGTCTGGCCGTCTTCTTACCGCAGACAATTGTCTGGTGGGTGACTTATGAGGAGTCGAAAAAGTGGTTTGAGAAGAGAGAAAAGCCCGGAGAGGAGATTGGAGCGTTTGCTTATGGAGCTTCCTCAGCTGCTGCTACAATTACCTCTTGTGCTTCACTGAACTTGCTGTCTGTTCTGAAAACAAGACAACAGCTTGCTATGGCCAAGGAAGTGACCGCTCTTCGACCTGATGACCATGAGAGTATCTTCCGAGTTGCTCGAAACCTCATCAAGGACCACGGTCTCTTCAGAGCCTGGTTCAAGGGTCTTCCTGTCAGATTGGCTCACCATCTGCCTGCCTCTGTCTTTGGCATGATTCTTATGGAAAAGATGGCACCTGATACACAGCAGTCTCGAGACGAGAAACGCCAGAAGGAGGAGGGCAAGTTCTAACAACAACGCACAACACAACCTGACACTGAACACACTCATCGTATATATAATATAGAGCTCTAACAGGGCATAGACTCACTCCTTCTGTACATATAGCTTCTCAAAGTAATCAATTGTAATGATATTTATCGAGGTATCCAATACGTAATTACCGTCTTGTCGTAAAATTACGTCAACCAAGGTTCCGCTTGTGTTGCATCTATTCTCGGATAGTCTTCTGTCAATAGCCGGATGGGATATTATTTTATCCCAAAGTTGGGCAGTAAAGGGTGATTATTTTATCTACTGTACGTACAAGTACAAAAGAATACAGCATGTGGAGCTTCACTTATAATCTGATTTTTTTAGTTTACTACGACCAAGTCCGTTCATAAAAATTGTAAGTAATTTAATAGAATATTCAATATAAATCTGCCAGCAGATTAGTTAAGGGGACCAGTGATCTCGACAAAGTCGTCATCACCAGAAGCGGCCTGGGCAATGGAGACCTGGTTCTGCTCGAGGTCGTAGATAGAGTAGATGGATCGCAGGAAAGTGTCACCGAACAGGTTGAGGTCTCGGATCTTGCCGGTAGACTCGGCGATACCAAAGACACACATGCCAGAGTTATCGTTGGCGTCAAGGAAGGTGAAGGGGATGGTCATGTCCTTACCGGAGACCTTGATGGTCTTGCCAGAGAAGACGTACTCAAAGTTGAGCTTGTCAACATCAGAGCAAGACAGAGCCTTGATGCCCTGACCAGCGTCCAGGAGCATGACACCGGCAGCCTGCACCTGCTGGATGACGGTGTTGTAGTTAGGAGAGGTCAGGTAAGTGAGAGAGGTTCCGGAGTCGAGAACAACATTCTCACCCTCAACGAAGGTCTGGCCACCGATCTTGGCGTGGTCACACTTGATGCCAAAGTGTCCCTGGTAAGCAGGGGTGGTGATAGGGACGGTCTTGAGGTCACCGGTGAATCGGCCCTTGTTGTAGGCACCGAAGGTGATCTCAGAGGTCTTGTGGTCGCCGGGGAGACCAAAGGCCATGGAGTAGGCGTTGTGCTTGATGACACCCTGCTTCTTCAGGAGGTAGGGGAAGTTGGGGTACTTATCCTTAGCGGCCTCGTTAGCCTGGGGACCAATACCGAAGACAGAGGTCGTACCGGAAGACTTGGAGCCGGTGGAGACACCAAACTGGAAGCCGGTGACGTTGGCGGCACCGAGAGAAGCGTCATCGGTGTAGTAGTCACCAGCGGCCTCTCCAATACCGTACTGAATGGACCAGTGCACACCGGTATCGTGGGAAGTCTTGGACTTGGAGGGATCGTAGGAGCCGTACTGGTTACACAGGGACCGGTCGTCGGAGCAGTACTGGGAGTTGGAGCTGTAGACCCACAGATCAGCAGATCCAGTGTCGACCAGGACAGTCACCTTCTGGCCACCGAGGTGGATGTCAACGTTGTACTGCATGGCCTCGTTAACGAGGTCGATGTTGATGCCACCATCAGCAGCGAAAGCCAGACCCTTGGGCTTCTCGGGAGTGGGGTTTCGAGACAGAGGAACGGTCACGAAAGCGTTCTTGGCGGGAGCAGCCAGAGTAAGAGCAGCGAAAGAAGCGAGAGCGGCAAAGGAGAACTTCATTGTAAGGGAGAGGAGAAGCCTGTTGGTGATGACCTTCTAGAGAGTGGGACTATGGGCTCTATTTATCCTCTGAACAGTTTCCAAAGATCGACTGCACATCTTGAGTTACATGGAACTGGCGCTGTGAGCTTCTCCCTGAACGCTGCAGGAGTTGCAGGGGTCTCTAGCAATCCTCGAACCTCACAAAGAGAAAGCACGGCATCACCGCAGCGTAGATATGGTTAGGCTTGCATCTTGAGTGAGATAAATGGCTCGTAGTCAGCTAGCTTGTGTTCATCATTGTGTCGATCGGGGCTGAGAACTTTAAGCATGGACAAATGGCTGATGTTGCTGGAAAGATCGAGCGTGGAGCTCTCGGAAGTCCTTCTACTCGAGGGTATCTCTGTCACGGCTTTGGATCTCGTCTGTCTCAAAGGAGTGTCGCAAGAATCCACAGCTTATCTTCCTCTCAGCGCCGTATTATGACGGGTATCAGCTGTCACATGTATCTAGTGCGTGGTGCAGAACAATCGAACTTTGACTCGAGACAATACCTTCTCCACCCACTCTTTCTTCCACACTCAATATCCATACGTGAGAGATGCAGGGAGAAGATAAGAGACGCAATGTCTATGGTTGGCTCTATGACGTGATGGAGGGTGGGGGTAATAAGCTGTGCTAGGATTGACCCGTCTAAATGAGCAGCTTAAGTCGAAATTCACACACAGCCACTCTCGAGAGCCACCGTACACTCATCCGTCTGTTTTAGGAAGACAGTCTAAAAAAAGCCAAACGGGACAAGAGTGTAACATTGTGAGACCTTTTCGCCCAGTGAACGGGCGTACCCAGAGACGATAATTCCTGACCTATCGTCGGGCATCCATCGGGGCCCAACGGCTGTTGCAGATAAGCTAGCTCGACTTCAATGTCACATCTGCGGTCTCAGGGTTTAGGCGATGGTTGGTGCCGTGCCAAGTCTCGGTTACAACTTGGCGGCAAAGAGTGCAGGACCCTGTCAGGAACGGTTCCTGAAAGTGCCTCGGCATGCGTCAGACTAAGAAAAGCAGCCATGACGTCAGACCAAACTAGAGATGGTGGTAGGTGGTATCGCAGGTGTGGTAGTAGATGTCTTCAGTATGAAAAAACGAGACCGTTATAGCCGTTGATACGCCACTTTGATTCATTACTCGCCACTGCACTCCCTCTTCCTCCCCTTCAAAGTTTCACCAGCCCCTTGACTCGTTCCCCCCACTCTTTCGTTTCATCTGTATAACGTCGCATCAGCCATGTGGGCCAGGTACGGTTCCTAGCAACTGAAACACCCTCATTGAGTCAAGAATGTAGTATAGGCGGCTTTCTGAGCTACAGTACAATCTATTGTCTTTCGGTGGAGAAACGGCATCGACAATGATTTGCCCCGGGTACATTAATTAGCTGTCACACATGGCGATCAGCACGATTTTCCAACAGTTTCTGTCCATCGAAGTTGACGTTGAGTTTGTCAGAGTGACTGATCTTGGTACGTGCCCATACTGGTACGATTGATCTGAATGTCAGGGTATCTAATGGAAAAAGCAACTACCAATCTCAGATAGTCTTCGGAAGTCTTCGCTTGGCGTTGTTTGCGGTTCATTCCAGTGTAGCTCTTGAGACATATACGACGTTCAGGGCCTGTTTCAGGTTTGTCAACACCACGTTTTACTTCGGGAGCGGAAACGGACTCTATTGGCTCTACTCTTAATAGCATGTCAGGAATGAATAAGCCCCACACGTTTTCACATACCGCCAGTTTCGGCTAGCTGTCTCATCTCGACTCCTGTTTTACCATGTCTCGCCAATATTATTTTCCTCAACAGGAAACCCGTTAGCGGGATGACGCAACTTTTGCATCGTGCATCACGGCCCGAGATGACACCAAACGACAGTTGAAACGGAATGGCATGATGGAATGGGCCGGTTTGTAGTTATATTCGGGGTGGTTTGTAGGTGTATTTGAGGGAACAATAGGGGTGCTCTCTACCGGTAGTTGAGCAGGTTCAAGTAATTTACTTGAACAAACCTAAGTGTCTGATTGCTTGTGCGAAGAATGTGGGGTGTGTAGAAGAACAGCAATCACCTTTCCAGTGGAATAATGCGAAAAAAAAACCCCCAGATAACTAGAATCCATAGCTCATTACAATTCAAGAGAAGCTATCCTCGTGTCCACAGCCCTCCCTTAGAAGCCGAGATGTTCAGTGGTAATATCCCCTTCACAGTTTTCGAACTGGACTCCCAACTAATAAATAAGGTTACTTTGCTCTACTTCAAGTTGGCTTCAACCTCAATTCGTATAACCAACCCTAACCCACTATATCTCACAGGGCTCTACGAGTACTCGTACTGTATATGGCTATGGAGGGACATCAAAAGGTGGTGACTACATTCAGTCTCATCACAGTATTTGATTTCAAGGTGCTCCTCACTTTCCCATCATTCTACCATGCCTTGATCCACTTGACATGAGCTCCCCAATTGACCCAATCAGTCTCAACAAAGTTAAGCCCTAAGCACTTACGTAATAGTTGAAGTCGAATGTCAACCATAGCGGGTCCCTGATATGACATATGGGCCGTAAGAGTCACCAATAAGATTATTTCTGTTCCCTTGAGATCTCCATGTGTGCCTTCTTTTTATATAGTCTCATTTCCCCTTTCAAAATTTTCCTCTCCCTGCCTCCCAAGCAACGCCACCTTAATAACGTGTGGACGTGACGCGTCAGACACGCAAATTGAAAATCAGACTCTCCACAACACAACAGCGAAACAGTTGATCTGATTCACGCCACCAACACCACAATGTCGCGATATTTTTTGGGCTCCGTGCCTCGAGACGATCCGTCACCGGTAGCTGAAGAAGAGGAGGACTCGGCTTCAGACTGGTCGGCTGTGACGCCCATCAAGCCACGGGAAAACATTCCCAGTTCCGAACGATATGAGTCCAGTGACGGCCATGTCTCTTGCATTCTCTCGCCGTTGAACAAGGACATCATCATGACCGACATGAACTGCGACGAGCCTCCGATTCCAGTTATATTGGACCCCACTGAGATCCTGCTACGAAAATACAGACCTGAATCTTTCAACAACTCCGCATCCAGCTCAGCAGCTAACAACAACAGCACTACCAAGAACTCCTCGGCTGATTCAGAGGGGAGTAATACGGCAAGCAACTTCACCAACAATCTCGGTAATAACACAACTGTCAGCGGAGACGATCCGTTTGTTGATGCTGTCTGTTCTACACCAAAGGGTCAGATCAATAACGGACAGTTTGAAGAAACTACGCCTACTCGAGCCCCACCTGTTGTGAAACCGACAGATGAGGCTTACAAACTGTCGTCTTCTCCTCCAAAGGCTGTTCTTGAGAAGCCACTGGCTGTTAAAACTACCAGTATCGATCTGAATAGTCAGCTAGATATCCTTGATGATCTGGATGACGACGATATTGATTTTGCATTGACACAACATACACAGAAGAAGAAGGAGGCAAAGGTGCCGGTCTTCAAGACTGCTGTCAAAAAGGAACCGATTGCTAAGAAGGAAAGTAGCACACCTGTTCTGAAGGATATCGAAGACTTACAGAAGATACCCATTAAGCTTCCTAAGCCATCACTGTCTAAGATTACACCTCTGAAAGGAGTCAAAAAGGTTGATGTCAAGTCTTTTATTGACGACCTCGAAGACGAAGACTTTGATAGTGATCTGGAGCTAGAGTTTACACAGCTTCAGGCCAAGAAGAAACCTCGTCTTCAGACTGCAAGATACAAGCTGGTGACTGACCATGTCATGTCTCAACGAACTCACAAGGAAGACGCTCTACCTGTGGATATCGACTACAAGAGAGACGACGTGTTGCGGTTCAGAATTGTCGAAGTGGAGGAAGGTCCCAATCAGATTGCTTTAGTTGTGGAGGACAACAAAGCCCAGCAGCATCGGGTTGCTTTGCGAGGTTGCTGGATGCGAGCGGTGCCTTGTGTGGGAGATATTTGTCATTTGATTGACGAATCGCCTAGCGACGAGATGGATTTCGACTTTGAGATGGATTTTGATTATATCGTCGACGATATGAAGACTGAATTGCTCTTTATTCTGAATCCTGACACGCTGGTGACTTGTACAGCCGTTGCTGAGGCTCACCAGTGCACCCGAAACGTGGTTCTCAAGGACAAAATGCAGGGACCCAGAGGAATTGGCTCCATTTTCGCTCTTCTGGGTGTCATTATTCACGAAACCATCCAGATGTGTTTTGGAGCTGTGAGATACGATGCCGAGTTCGTCGAGTCTTGTGCTGAAACAGTGACCAAGGCAAACATGGACGGTATCATGCTTTCTGGCGAGTCTTTTGAGTCTGTCTTTGCTAAGATCAAGGACAAGCTGCCCAACATTGTGGCCTGGTTCAAAGAATACATGCGACAGACTCCTTCTGCAGTTGCAATTGAGAACCGAACCGGCAAGAAGAGAACTCTGGCTATTACGAAGGTTGTCGATGTCGAAGAAGAGATTTGGTCTCCTCGATATGGAATCAAGGGCAAGATTGATGCTACCATTGAAGTCAGGGAGGGTAACCACCGTTACCTGGTTCCCCTGGAAGTCAAGACAGGCAAGTCCACCACTCATATTCCCCATCGGTCTCAAACTGCCCTGTACACTCTCATGTTACATGATCGGTACTCTTGCCCCATCGACTTTGGTGTCCTGTACTACTCTGCAACCTCTGAGACTCTCGTCATTCCTGCCGTCAAGGATGAAATCCACAACTTGCTGGCTATTCGGAATGAGGTGGCCAGTTTCATGCGGCAGGGCGCTCGGGAAATGCCTGACGTCATCTACGACCAAAGTCAGTGCGACCGGTGCTTCCAGAAGACGGAGTGTATGGTCTACTACAGACTCTACGATACCTACGTGAAGGAATCCAAGGGTGAAGATGGAGGAGCTACCGCCAACAAGGCTAGATTTCTACAAGAAACTGAGCACGTGACTGAGAAGGATTCGCAGTTCTTCAACCACTGGGACGCCTTGCTGGCCAAGGAAAGCAGTGATACGGCTGTGCTCAAGCGAGAAGTGTGGACCATGCTGTCCAAGGATAGAGAAAAGGAAGGAAGGTGAGTACTGAAAGACGAAGGGTGATGGAAAACGCTGAATAATAATACTAACGCAGATGCTTCTCCAGCATGGTTATCGACAATGTGGAGAAGAGTGGCAGTGCATTGTGGTACACTTTTAAGACCCCTGACGGAAGTGAGATCCCCTACCAAGCTGTCAACATTTCACCTGGTGACCGGGTAGTCATTTCAGATGAAGCAGGTCATTATTGCTTGGCTATGGGCACTCTTCTGGGCTCATCTTCGGAAGCAGTGCGATGTGCTCTTGATCGAAGACTGGAGTTCTCTTTGCAGAAACTTCAGGGATTCAGAGACAAGGACAACCAGGTCTTTCAGAGTATGTTGACTCACAGTTCTCAGACCCATGCAGCTCCTCTGAATTTCAGATTCAGAATTGATCGTGATGATTTCGCATTTGGTCTGGGAGTTGCTCGAAACAACCTCTTCTCCCTGTTTGCCAAGCATCTCGAGACCGATGAGAACCCTCAGAAGATTGAGCAGCTGCGTTCGTGGATTGTCGATTTGTCACCTCCTCAGCCTGTCACGGGAGTACCTTCCGTGAAGCTTGGGAAGCTCAACTCTGACCAGACCAAGGCTGTTCACCACATCTTGAACTCCAAGGATTATAGTCTTCTGCTGGGTATGCCTGGAACCGGTAAGACCACTACCATTGCTGAAATCATTCTCGAGCTGGTCAAGAATGGAAAGACGGTTCTCCTGAGCAGTTTCACTCATTCCGCCGTTGACAATATCCTGCTCAAGCTGATGCAACATCCCTCTTGCGACTTTGACATGCTGAGATTGGGAAGCACTTCGAAGATCCACCCCGAGGTCGCCGAGCATTACGCTGCCAACAATCGACGCAACTACGAGACTCGTGAGGAGTTTGAGAAGCTGTTCTTGGCTCCTCCTGTCGTTGGAGCAACTGCTCTGGGTGTGGGCGATTGGGTTCTTCAGGAACGTCATTTCGACTATTGCATTGTCGATGAGGCTTCCCAAATCACTCTGCCCTTCTGTCTTGGTCCTATTCGGTATGCTGACAAGTTTGTTTTGGTTGGTGATCATTACCAGCTGACACCTATTGTCAAGCATCCTGAGGCTGCAGGTCTTCGAGAGTCGTTGTTCAAGATCCTCTGTGACGCTCATCCTACCCAGGTCGTCAACCTCGGTATCCAGTACCGAATGTGTGCTGATATCATGCTTCTGTCCAACACGCTGGTCTACGATGGTAAGCTCAAGTGTGGTAGTGATGAGGTTGCTAACCAATCTCTGGCTGTACCTCAGCTTTCCAAACTGCGCACTCTCTACGCTGATGGGCTTCCCAATGATGACTACCTTGGTCATGTTCTGGACCCCAAGCGGAAGGTGATCTTCCTCAACACCGATTTGGTTCCTGCTCAGGAAACTATCGCGGGTGATCGAATCCACAACCCCACTGAAGCTATCATTGTGGGTCAGATTGTAGAGGCTCTTTGTATCTGCGGAGTGGAGGACTCGCAGATTGGATGCATCTCGCAGTACAGAGCTCAGTTGAAACTCATCAACAACGAACTCGCCCTGCGAAGTGGCATTGAAGTCATGACTGCAGACAAGTTCCAGGGCCGTGACAAGGACTGCATCATCGTGTCTCTTGTTCGATCAAACAATGAGAAGCGCGTTGGTGATCTCCTGAAGGACTGGCGACGACTCAACGTCGCTTTCACACGGTCTAGATCCAAGCTTATCGTTATTGGATCGCGAGCTACCCTGGAGTCGTTTGATCTGCTGAACGAGTTCTTGCGTCTCATCGATGACAACGGTTGGATGTACTCCCTTCCAAAGGACTGTACTAAGATGTACAGTATTGCCAAGCAGGGCACTTCTCCTCGAAAGAAGCAGAAGCGTGTTGGCTTGAGTCAACGCCTGATCGATAACAAGCCCATCATGAAGAATATTCTAGAGGGGCTGTAAATAGTATAATTATATTGCATTTCATAAGTATTCATTCATTACACCTTACTAACATCACTATCAACGGCACTCCAAGCAGAGGAAAAGGCATCTGAAGACTCGGGAGATAGCACATCCCCGTCAGAAAATTGAAGAAGCTCTTTGTTGTCCCGAATATCCGACTCTCTGTATCCAAACTTCCACTTCTTGGTGGGTGTCTGGATCACCAGCCTTTCTCCGATCGTCTGCCACTCAGCTTCGGTATTGTCATCCACGCACCTAATCTTAGGAAGCGTCTTAAGAGTCTTAAGAATAGCAGCCACATGAAGAGGAAGACTTCCAGAACTGGATTCAAAAGTGATGATAATCTGCTTCTCTTCATCAGTGTCCATATCTGAGATATCAGAGTCGGTTTCAGAGTCAGAGGGTAGATCCTTGAGAGTGGAGCTCATGTTGCTATCGTGATTGAGGGTCTGGGTAGAGCCTGAGAGATCTTCTTTCTTGATAGACAGCTGTCCAACTTTGACCTCCAGATCAGCCACTTTCTGCTTGATATCAGTAAACTGGTCCAGAGAGTTGGAAGACTCCACTGTCAGTCTGGCATCAATCGACTCAATGACATCTCTGAGAGAGACCAGTTTGGCCTCAATGATGGACATACGAGAGAGAGTATCAAAGTCTCGTGAAGACTCAGGAACATCGTAGACATGCCAAGAAGTGGCACTCAGAAACTCTTGGTTGACTGTTAGACACACAGTCAGCAACGGATCGTGGGAATTGGCGTAGTTTGCAGAAGTGGACACCTTATGTCTCATGGCAGCCTTGTAGTTCGGGTAGAGAGTCTTACAAAAGTCATTGAATTCTTCAATCGTGTCCCATTCACTTCTTCTCACGTAAATGGTGACAGCCATGACGCCAGACCATTCCCATTGACCTTCATGGTTCAACACAGCGTCGTAGAAGTAGACTTGCTTTCGAGATCCTCCAAGAGCAGAGCTGGTACTCATTCTGTCAGAATATTAGTTGATAATCAACCGGTGGCAAACATAACACACGAGACATAATGTTTTATATAGAGAAACAGAGCGGGGGATGCCCAGCACTATGGGTTAGGCAAGGTCATTCGTAGCCATAGTGGGAAACTGTGTGCGCGATAGAGAGAGTGAGATAGGTTGATAGGCTTCGATGATAGATGAAGCCAGTGGTAGTGGAGGTATGAAAGGAGCTACTGAGAGTGGTGCGGCTTGAAAATGAATGATACCGCACAGAAGTTATTGTGCAATTGAGTGTTCTTGTGTGTGTTATCCACTCATCATATCCACTCCCCTCTCCTTCTGAAGCCACAGTATAGATGCATTGCCTGATCATACAAGAGCAGTTCGGCTAAAATATTTCAGCTACTGCGGTAGCCAACGTCTAGCCTCTACGTAAGTTCCACTAACCTGGGTGGCAAACTACTTGTCCTCGTCTATGTCTATAGCATTAGTATTATTTTGGTTGTCTATATCTTTTCTATGGGTGGCGTTTTCTAGTATCCAGCGGCATTCTGGAGGGCCACACCTAGTGCCCAGGAAACCTCGTTTCCTCCGTGACTCTTGACAGTCTTCAGAGGTCTATCTAGAGCGATTCCATAACCTGAGTGGAGGAGTGTGTACATGAACGACAGATCAAGACACCATTCAGGACGTCCCTGAAGCTCCTTAAAGGCCATCTCTGACAGTCCAGAGATATCGGTCCACTGACTGTGGCACACCTTCTCTTGGAGCTTCTTCACGTCTCTAAGAGTGAACTCGTTCTGAAGACCAAGGTTTGACGTTCGATCGTAAAAGTATGAGATCAGGTACAAGTCTCCGTTGTATGTATCGATAGGAGGCTGGTAGACGTTGTTCAGTGAGCAGGAAGAATGAGTGCAAGGCTCAGTGTGAAGAATTTCTTCCATGTAGGCAATGCATTCATGGTCATTCTTCACATCAGAGTCCAGCTCGTATCCAGCTTCAGTCTTACCATTAATCACCTTGCTCATACCCTTACCGATGCAGGGGTTGGTTCGGCCGTTGTTTAGCTCGAAAATCTTCTTTCGAGCCTCCATTAGTCCATAGCCAAGATGGGAGTACTGGTACAGATCGAACCGTTTCTCGTTGTCTCCAACAGCCATGGAGGAGCATCCACCCTTGTTCCTTTCCATCTCAAACACGATCTGAGTGGATCCACCACCCAGTTCTGCCACCGAGACGGTTCTATTGTGTTGAAGACGTCCTAGCAGGTAGTTTAGCGTCATCCAGGCAAAGAAGCCCTCCTCTTCACCGTTCAGGACAGCTACTGCTTCAGCACTCTTCTGAAATGGGTACTCGTCCAATAGTCTATCCACAGACGTCAGAATACCCTCCTGTTCTGTAGGAGCCAGCATTCTCAGACCAGCCGTGCACTTCACCCAGATGGGTGTCTCAGCCTGGTGTTTGCTAGGGATCCAGCTAGTGGCTCGGTTGAGCATACCTCTGAGAGTCTCGGCTCCCAACTGGGGCTCTGTCGCGAACGACGACAGGCCCGGACGTGTGAACTCGAAGTATTTGTCCTCGAGAATAGGCAAGGACTGGTTTGTCTCATGTCTAAATTTGAAGACATGCACTCGGGAACCGGTAGAGCCCGCATCTACCACCACCGCGTAGGACGAGTTGGGCGTGTAGATGGGTCTCAGAATCCAAGTCAACAACAGCAGGATTATTGAAGGAATCCACATTTTGATATCGCCATGTTCGGTGGAAAAGTGAAAGAAGAAATAGAAGAGAGAGAGTTGCACTATTTCCGTGCGGCGCAACAATAAGTGCAACTCTGCTGCTTGTGTGACGCACCAATAAGGTTGGCACGTGTATCTCGCCACACAACTTCGCCACTGGTGTATGGCGGTACAGTGGCGAATGAGAGCTGGAAGTTTCTAGAAGGGGTGAGGGAAGGTGAAGTTTTGGTTTCCAGTTTTCAGGTAACGATTTTGACACTTAGGGACGATTTTACATGACCTGTTTCTGAGGCTGTAATTAGGTCGGAGTTATTATGTGGCGGAAAATACGCTAAAATTGAACTAATGAGACATACGGCTTGGTAAGCAGGTAGTTAGAAAGACGGGTGCCTATTGTTTAAGGAAGGGTGTTGATAAATGCCTGTAGATAAGGCAGGAGGGTGTGTTAGCATTTGATCACATTGTCGTCCTATATTCTGAGATTGTGATAGTCTTGCTGTTGAAGTAATCTCGCTTTGGGGCATGTGAAATATTTCATAATGCGTGATAATATTTCACCTCATTTATTTCGCATCTCTTACTCATCTCTTTTCTTCTTATTCAGCATGCCCCGGATTTTGATACCATGCAGGCTCAAGGTTCATGTGTACATACGAGTGCATGGCACAATAGCAATCATACAGACCTTGGGTCTGAGGGGAGGTTAATAACGCATTGAACTTCAATTATTACACCAATGTTGAGAGCTGTATCGCGGGTAACGCCCCGTAATACCGCCCGGCTTGCACCATGTGTACTCAATGGCTTGAACTCTTCAAATCACCAGCTTCCCAGCTTTTCAACGTCTAGACCGTTTCTGTCCTTCATTCTGGGCTCATTGATGTCTCCAGTAGACGCGATTAAAAACCTGAGGGATACCAAGCAGTTGTTGGAACAGACTAAGGATGAATTATTGGACACTTATGAGCAGACCCAGATTCCCAGAGTACATACATTCTCACCTCCTCCAGGCTACTTTCCGCGTAAGAATGAAATGGCGACTCTACAGAGAGCTCTATCCACAGACCCGGCTTTTGTTTGCATGTTTGGAGGAAGTTCGGTAGGAAAGACTGCTCTGTTGAGAAAGGTTCTCAGTGGTCAAACGTCTCCGGATCAGAATATGATCACTGGAGGTTGGGGTGTGGGAAACACTGTTGGAGCACCTAGCATGTCTGAACA
Source organism: Yarrowia sp. JCM 30695 (assembly GCA_001602355.1). NCBI lineage: Eukaryota > Fungi > Ascomycota > Dipodascomycetes > Dipodascales > Yarrowia > Yarrowia sp. JCM 30695. Next base: position 4,567,687 of record BCLX01000001.1, read on the forward strand.
TGAGCAGCACAAGTTTGTGGTTATCCATTTTGATCTTCGAATTGCTGGTTTCAGCGACAGAGTCGGACTATATATCCGTCTTGCTACCGCGTTCGAGGGCTTCTTTCAGGAAGTGGTGGACGAGTACCAGAGAGATGGAGTGGGTGATGAAGCTAAGAAGGAGTACGAGAAGTACTTCAAGGGACATATCCTCACCTTCAAGCATGCCAGAAAGGATATGGAACAGAAGGTGGAAGACGCCTTCAAGAGCGCTTCTGGTAGATCACGTGGAGAGGCATGTTTATCTGGAGATATTGCCAAACTCATGGAAATGTTCCAGTCTTCGATGCTCTCATACTGGGAGTTTGATCCTCACAAGATTCTCAAGGAGAGAGAAAAGATTCAGGATAAGGCCATGCAGCAAGTGAAGGACAACGGTGGGAAGCTTGCTCTGAAGATGCTGGATCAAGATGAACTTCTCAGAAAGACAAAGGACGAGATTGCTCGTCGTTCAGGACTCACAATGGGATCTAAACGAGTGCCAGTCTTCATTTTCGATGAGGCTCACCGTCTCCCTACATTGATAGATGATGAGGACTGCCTCAAGACTCTACTGGACTCCTTCCTCGTTCTCACCAAGCAAGATCGACTGTGCCATGTCATTCAGTGCACGTCAGATGCATTCTACATGTTGTGGCTCAGAGCCATAAACGTTTCCCAGCATTCCAAGATCATCACTATTGATGATGCCACCTACGAGGAGACCAACAAGTTCTGGCACGACTCGCTGCTTGCAAGCACTATCAGCAAAACCCAGAGTCCCGGACTGCTCAAGAATAGACTACCAGATTTTGACGTGGTGTGGGACTTTTTTGGTGGCCGGTTTGCGTACATTACTGACTTTGTTGCTGAATTTATCAACGCCCAAGGAGAAATCAACCCCTATAACTCTTCCTCATTTGTGCATTCTTACACTCTCCTTAATCTATTCTTGACTCACCAGTCATTTGACACTTACTCCTCTCTTCCAGAGAGCATAGACTTTACAGTGGACATGGACCCTGAGGTGCTTCTGTCAGTGTGTGTTCAGATTCTCAGAAACAAGTACAATTCTGCTGACCCTCAACGAACTCGAGGTTCGATCAACTACTTCGACTCTTGCGCTCTCTACGGTACAGAGCACGTCAACGCTTTGGTGAAGAGTCGTATCCTCAACATCAACTGGACTGAACCTGTAGGAGACAGACTGAGCGATGAAGGACCTCAACTGACCCCCGAGTGCATTTACAGACCTCAGCTTCAACCCATGTCTCGAGTGGTCGAGAAGGCCATGGAGGTTGTTCTTGCTAGTCCAGCTCTAACTGAAGTCAAGGCTAAGGCTAAGGAACGGTTCCCTGAGATTGTGGGTGATTACAGTGGTGTCAACATATCTACTGAAATCAAAACTCCTCCAAAGCCTGAATCCAAGCGGGAAACCACTCCTCAAGACGGATCGCCTATTCCTACAGAGGCAGCCAAGGAATAACTCAACTAACTACACTATCATACATAAAACGCAATTACCTTGTAACAATACGTAATATATGGCCATATGCTCTACATCGTAAAACGACTCATCAATTCATACTCTCATCATACACATCTCATCATACTCGTCATACATTACTACCCCTGTCGTCGCTGTTGGAACATGCTAGGATCAGTGGGAATCATCTCGCCATTGGGGCCTCGCATGAATGGAGGGAAACCGGGGGGAGGTCCGTGCATGTGGGGTGGGGGTCCACCGGGACCGCCAGGACCACCGGGACCACCAGGGGGGCCTCCAGGGCCTCCAGGACCCATGGATCCATTAGGAGGAGGGCCACCAGGCGATCGGGGACCACCTGGGCCAAAGTTGGGGGGCATGTGCATATTCTGCATGTGTGGGGGCATCATGTACATGGGAGGGAAGCCTGGGGGAGGGCCTCGATGAGCGGGGTGGCCGGGGGGAGGCATAAAGTGGCCAGGAGGAGGTCTAGCTCCAGGAGGGAAGCCAGGAGGCATCTGCTGCATTCGTGCCCAGTCGGGAATGCCGTTAGGACCGGGAGAGTTGGGGCCGGGGGAGTTGGGACCAGGCGAATTGGGTCCATTGGGAGGTCCGTTCATACTGAGACCGGGAGGAAGAGGTCCTCGACCACCATGAGGGGGTCCCTGAGCACCATGAGGGGGTCCCTGGGGAGGACCCTGAGGAGGACCTTGAGGGGGACCTTGAGGAGGACCTTGTGGGTGTCCCTGGGGGTGTCCAGGGTGACCGGGATGGCCTTGTGCTTGAGGGTGACCCTGAGGGTGCCCTTGAGGACCTCCTTGGGGACCTCCCTGGGCTCCTCTTGGGTTTCCATGCTGAAGCTGAGGACTGGCGACTTCCGACTGGGTCTGTGACTGTGGTTTCGACTGTGTTTCGCTGCTGTGGTCCTCTTCTCCGCCAGGTCCCTCCTTCTTGTTGAGTAGACTCATGAAGAACGAGTCGTTGCTGTTTTTGTTCTCGGGCTGATCTTCGGGCTGGTGCACCATGCCGGGAGGGAAGAACGACGACGCAGAATTGGATGGGGGAGGCACCTGCTGGGGATGCTGTTGCTGTGGGGGCATGGGTGGAGGAGTAGAAACAACATGTTGCTGGGGTTCGGGTCCTCTGAAGAAAGTAGAGAACTTGGAGGCTCCTGAACCTCCACCTCCTCGTCCTGTATCTCCTTGTGGCTCCTCCTTCTTGGGCTCACTCCACATATCGAACATTCGATCGACCGAATTGGACGAAGGCTGGTTGCCAAAGAAACGGGAGTTGCCTCCAGCTGCGCTCTGTTGCGATTGCACCTCTTCGGTGGCAACAGCCACCTCCTCCTCTGTGATTCCCTTCTTGCGGTTCTCTTCTCGTCGCATCTTGGCCTTCCATTGCTCAAACTCGGCCACAGAGCCAGGCATACTCATACCGCTCTTGTGGTCCTCCAATGGTTCACTCATCCATTCGGGGTTACTTTCATCCAGCGTGGAATCCCGCAGATCACGGTTGAAGTCGCCTCGCTGGCCTCGTCGACCAGCTCCAAACTCGCCTCTATCCCGCTTGTTTCCAGAGCCCATACCGCCCGACTTCCACGTGTACTTTGACGAGGACGCTGTGAAGGTCTCGTGGCCGTTTCGTCCTCCTTCCTTGTTGCGCTCGGATCGGTTAGAGATGACCGACGCCTGGAGCTCCATGGCCCACTCCTCATTCTGGTAGTCAGGGACCTGGGGGCTTTCTCTGAGGTTGATCATAAACATGGGAGAATAGCGCACCGAGGGGATTGTAGCGGCGGCTTCGTTTTTTTTCGCGGCGAAAAGATCGTCGATTTTCAGACTGCCCTTTGAGCTGGGGCCCATGGATATAATTGACGGATCCATGGCTTGTGTGGTTCGATTGTCGCTCGCTTGCTGTGTGTAGTGGTGTTAACTGGCAAAGTGTGTGGTTTGTTGTGCGCACCTCACGTAATATTTACGCTTCGTTAGCCTAGCCGCAGGGGTGCTTAGTAAGGGAATCGGTGGGTCAAAATGGGTGTAGAAGATGGGAGTGAGGGATATAGTGAGGTTACATGATTAGTAGTTGATATTTACATCTGATTTTCCAATTTTTCCTGATTAACTTATCTCTATCTCCGCCCTTTGACACCTCTCCACAAGGACTCCACTCTTCCCTCTTCCTCTTATCATAATCTGAGTTTGCGATTCAGTGCCCTGAACGGTTAAACGGTGGGTGTGGGGAGATTTTGGGGTTATTTTGAAAGCTCCACTTTGTTCTCTGGTACCGATTTTACCCGAGTTACCCTAGGTCACGTGATCCTAGCCCTAGCAGGTATTTCTAGCGGCTTCCATTTAACCACACACACCTTGACTAAGAGCAAGAACATGCAGGTCCTCATAGGACGATGCAAATATGACCTGTTCATACAGGAGCGAAAATGGGGCAAAAACGAAAGATCGAAATTGGACATTGTGGACATTGCTATATAACCGCCCTCTCTTTTTCCTTCAGCTCGTAAGTTCCGCTAGTGGCAACTCACTCAACAAGGGCAATATTAAAGATATGGACAAAGCTGGTTTAGATTGGCTTATCAGAAGCATCTGAAGCATCAAGCATATCAGGTTGACATTGAAGAATGTAAAAGAAGTGACAGTAACACTATCGGTATGGATACTTGAAGGAATATAAAGAAGTCACAGTAACGCTAAGAATACTTGTACATGCGATCATACCTGCAATACATCGCAACCAACCCAACAGCTCTTTTCTCTTCTACTGTATACATCATTTGATTCATATATTGACATGGGAAATTCCCTATTTTATCTACTATACTCTTACTCAAAGTATCGAGGAGAGCCCTGTCCAGTCTCGGGCTCGTCAAGGACGTGGAATCGATGGCCTCGGACTCCATGGCCTCGGAAGAGATCGGGGAACCGTCGACCAGCGGGAACCTGGTTCTCGTCCTGGATTCGGTTGTTGGTGGAGGGAGTCTTGTCGCCAACAACAAACTTACCCAGCTGGATCTCGGTATCGGTGATGGTACCTCGCGAGATTCGGGCGTAGCCGGTTCGCTTGATGTTCTTGTACAGAATGTACTCGCACCATCGGTCCCAGTCAGAGGGATCGATATCGGTCATGCCAGAGGCGTCCACGTAGGTCAGGTAGTTGTCCTGCAGAGGCTTGGTGACCAGGTAGGACAGCAGGATCAGAGGTCGGCCCTCGGGAGCAGACTTCATGATCTCGGAGATGCCCAGAGACTGCAGTCGTCGGTCCTCAACGTCCTCCTCCTGTCCAGAGTGGAAGACAACAACGTCAACCAGCTCGCCGTAGACATCCAGAGTAGCGTGGATGGCAGGAGCAAGCTCACCAACGGGAGAGGGAAGCAGGTGGTGAGTAGACTCAACAATGGGGAACTTGGAGAGCAAGCAGCAGCCCCAGGTATGCTTGTTGGGGCCGGGGCCAAAGTCGTAGTAGTAGCCGAGCTCCTCAGCAATTCGCTGACCGAGATCTCGGTTACCCATAATGACACGCTGGGTGTCGGACTCGAGGAAGCCGATGACATCAACCTCCAGCTCCTCAATGACGTTTCGCATTCGAACCTCGGAGGCCCACATGTCGTTGTCCAGACCAAAGTGGACGGTCCAGATACCGGCGGTCATTAGCTTCTCCTCGGGGTGGAAAGGAACAGGAGCGGGCTGGTCGAATCGCTTGTAGCCAACAGCAACAGTAGCAGTGGCAATGAAGATGATGGCGAGCATGACATGAGCTCGGATCTTCTTGAGCAGAGAAGCATCGGTAGCAGCGTTGGACTTGCCGGAGTTGTTCTTCAGGCCGCTGATCTTGGTCTGAGCGAAGACACCGAGACCAATGGAGAGCTGCTGGGCAATCAGAACGTAGTCAGTTCGCTCTCGGAGAGCAGGTCCTCCGGGAACAAAGGCGTAGGCCACAATCCAGACGTGAGCGAGGTAGAGCAGAGTAGTGACGAACATGGCAATACCCCAGGTGCCGGAGTTGTATCGGCCGAGGTTCTCAAGCATGGAGGGAGCAACGGCACACAGGTAGACGGTCAGAGCGAGACCTCCAATGTATCCGATCCAGCCGTGGAAGCTGTACAGAAGGCCAGTTCCAACGCAAGAAACGAGGAAGGGGACCCAGCCGTTGGCCAGCTTCTTGGTTCCGAGCCACACACCCAGGCACATGGCAAGGATGGTGACAACACCGTAAGGCACGGGAACAGGGCCCTTGACGGGGTATCCATCCCACACCCAGAGGATGATGGTGGAAGTGTCAGACAGAAGAGAGTGCAGGGCGAAGATGAGACCACCGACACCGAAAGCGGCGCCAATGGAGGTCTCGGAGGGGTGGACGGGGACCTGAGCAGAGTTCTTCTGGGGCTTGGACACGAGCAGAGCAGCGACAACACCGACAATCACTCCGGCAGTGTTCCAGCCGCCGTTGGCCTCGTGCATGATGGGCCAGATGGGGTTGTTGGTCCAGTGGGCAAACTTGAGCAGCGAGGTGATGATCAGACCCAGAACAAAGGCAGAGCCCTTGTAGGTGCCGAGCAGAGGTCGAGAGGCAGAGTTGGCAAAGGTGTTAGCCATGGCAATGCAGCAGAAGCCAGCTCCGAAGCCGACGGCCTCGAGTCGGGGGATAGGGGCAGGGATCCACCAGGCAGCGATACCAGTGACACCGAGCAGCAGAGGAAGCTGGGGGATCAGGTTGAAGAGCTTTCTGAGGGGAGAGATGTAGAGCACGAAGGGAGCGCAGATGGACACCAAAAGAGCCTCGTAGCCGGAGATGCCCATGAACCACAGAGGGAAGTACCAGATGAGCAGGGGCAGCGCGGTGAGGACGGACCAGAAGATGGTAGCGTTGGCCACGTCGACGGAGAACCGGAAGAAGTTGAAACCGGCGGTGGCCAGGACCTTCTTGGGCTCGGAGACGGAGGTGACACCCTTGGCATCGACAATCTTGAGCTCCAGAGCAGAGAAGTCGAGAATGGTGACGGCGTCAAACAGAACGTCGAAGATCACCAGAGCCCACTCCAGGAAGGCGTAGGTGGTGTAGGCACCAGCAATGTGGTGCACCTTGTGCTGGATGAAGAAGTAGATGAGCGGGGGGATGGAGCCGAAGAAGCAGCCCGCAGCAATCTTTCTCCACTTTCGAGCGTTGGCGTCTCGAGTGCACAGGGTGCAGCCCACGGTCCAGGGGATGGTCAGCACCATGTAGGAGATCATGAAGATATCGTGCCAGTCATGGTCGTCGGTGGATGTGACATAGGTCCAGCCACCGCAGGTGAGCGTTCGCAGAAGACCAGAGATGAAGATCATCATGGAAAGACGGGGTCGGTGAGCGACAGTCAGCAGGAACCAGAGGATGACAAGGGCGAATCGAGGGCCAGAAGTAATGGCAATGAAGACCTGGAACACAGATCGCTCGGGGTATCGGTCGCCAATGGCCGCCGAGACACTGGGGAACCACTCATCAGGGTAGCCAAAGTGCTCGTTCTGAACAATCTTCTTGTAATGTAGCGCGCAGCCGATGATGAGAGCACCTACAAAGGCGCACATGGCGACAATGGTGTGAGCCCAGCCGACATACTTGCCGTTGACGGTGAGCAGCGACGTGCCGGGCTTGTTGAGCGCCTCGGACTTGGCAGCTGGCGACGTGCCTTTCCAGTTCTTTTCCTTGGACATGTTGAGGAGTGTGCACTTGAGAGAGTCTTCAGAGTGCTTAAAACTACTAAACTCTAGATTGGAATATGGGGAATGAAGAGTCGTGAATAATTGGGGATCACTGTGGAGAATCGGGATGGAGAAGTTATATATGGGGCTTTCATGTCTGTTCGTTTCACTCCCGCTTGATTTTTCACTCCGAATATCTCTACTCCATCAGCTACACTCCATCACACCACAACTCCTTGACGCGTCTAAGGTTCTTACACGTTGCAGTTGGCAGGTTCACGCATTAAAAGGAGGTTCAGTGGGGTGGTGGAATGAGGTACAGCAATGATGCCTACTTCAGTTACGTCACGTGCGCTGTAATACTCCGTTTGTGCTTGTTCCGTAAGAACATCGTTCTTTACTTCCCCTTTTGTATCACCTCCCACTCAATCACCTCGGCTCATTCACGTTCACACGCTGCATGATGAACTCTGTCTATTAATGGAGCAAAGGCTGTGTAGGGAGAACACTAGGGGTTATAACTGGGGGTGTAGAGGGAAATTCGGAGAGCTTAGAGCACTGTTGAGGTCGCACGAGCTCGTGTGTTCAGTCGGGTAAGTTTTCATGTCAATTGCCGAATTTTCACCCTCAATCGATGACACCCCTCCATTCATCTCCTATGCAAGTTAAACGAGATGGATATAGAATAATCGTTAAATACGAGGTCAATTTCTGAAAAGGAGGCTGATCAACGATAATGTCACGTGACGACCCAACCACCCCGGCGATCACATATCGCTACCACCGCAAATACACCTTTGCGGATACCAACCCGTCTTTCAAATACCAAACTGCACGTGACCAACTTACATACCCCATAGGTTATTATCTGTAAATCATTAATCTAGACTACCATCTACTTACACCTCCAAACACACGTCTCCTCTAGTTCTCGATGAACTTGTAAGGGTGCACCAGCAGCTCGCTGAACTTCTCCAGGGCCTGGACTCCTCGCACCTCCTGGGTCTGCTGAGGAAGTCGCACAATATGGAAGTCCTCGTACAGATCGAGAATCTGCTCCAGGTACTTTTGCTGCATCTTGTACCGCGAGGAACACAGCTCGCAGTCGTCGCCCTTCTTGGGGTACAGCAGCTGGTTGACGACAATGTTGTGGGTGTCAATGTCGAACGAGGTCAGGTCCTGGACCATTCGCTCGGTCTCGTACAGCGACAGGAACTCGGGGATGCAAACACACACAAACGTGGTGAGGTCGGGGTTCTTGAACTGCGTGTTCACCTCGGAAATGGTGGCTCGGGTCTCGTTGAGCTTGGCGAACATGTCGTCAGCAGAAGGACCTCCGTTGCCTCCCATCAGAGAGCCCAACATGGGTCCAAATCGGCCAGAAAGCTCAGAGATCTTGCCGAGAGCCTTCTCCAGAACAGTGGGGAAGGTCAGGAATCGCAGAGTGTGACCAGTAGGGGCGGTATCGAAGATGATGACCGAGTACGAGGTGCTCTTGACCTGCTTGAGAACCTCGGCAAAAGACATGGCCTCATCGACACCGGGAATGGAGAAGGCAATGTCCTGCATCATGTTGGTCATTCCTGCTCCAGCGCCTCCTGCACTCTGGGCCTGCTCAATCATCTCCTGGATCGATCCACTGGGGTCAATTTCCATGCAGTGGAGGTTGTCAATGCCGTTGACGGGTCGGGCGTCCTTGCCAAACTTCTGGCCAAAGGCGTCGGACAGGTTGTGTGCGGGATCGGTGGAAATCAGCAGCACAGACTCTCGGTTCTTGGCCAGCTGGATAGCCAGAGAACAGGAGGTGGTGGTCTTTCCGACTCCTCCTTTGCCTCCAACAAAGATCCATCGGAGAGAATCCTGGTCAATGATGTTCTGGAGAGAGGGGGCGGGGGCGTCTTCGTCCATTTTTTGTGTGTGAATAGATATAGATGTGTGGAGTTGAGGGGCGAGATCTAAAGGTTCATCATGCCAGGCAGACAGACTCCATGTTGAGGGTTAGGGTTGGCGTTGGGAGAGTTTCGAATGTGATCGTACACGGTGGAATATGCAATGAAGGATTGAGTGGACAGCTGAGGGAGACAAGAAACACACCTTTTAACGACGTCATCATGGGTCGAAACGACACCTACAAATAAAGAAAATGGAGAATGTTGAGGTTTGACAGATGTGGAGTTGTACTGGAAACAATGGCCATGGGGTAATAATAAATGACACCAGCAAAAGTACGGGGTACATTCATTTGAGGGATATTTTATGGACATCGAAGATACATGATGTGTCGAGTCCTGTTATCATGTTCTGGTTTATCATGTTCTCGTAATCATGTTCACCCAAGCACCACACCAATAGCAAGGGTGCCAAACAAGTGTACCCACTGGTCGCCCACATTAGCCTATCTTAACCTGATGACCCTGTCGCACTAACCAGAGATGTTGAACACTTCCACTTGCACATCTCTGACCCCCCGCATCTTCCCGAAATTCTATCCCGCTTCGTACGTGTCATCTGTCCACAGGAGATCATTTCCAGCGTCTATGTATAGGAGTGTCTCAAAATCGCGTATTGTCTTTCTGAGCGTAGCAAGCGTCGGAATAGCAACCACGTGCGAACAGGGCTCCGAATAGGCCCGCCGAAACGGCCGAAAGCCGCCAAAAACACCCCGTGCTCCCTACACCTCCCGCACGAGTTTTAATATCTCCTTTTAGCTGTAGCCAAGCCCTCACGTTGGGGCGTCCTCTTGCATAGTTCCGAACTTCTCCGCATCACGTGACCGGCAGGAGCTTACATATCTTACATCTCAAGGGGTTCTTATACATGAGCATGGAAGGTAGAGAAGGAATGGAGTGAAACAGAAATAATAATCTGACCATCAGCGGATATCTTCCACTGCAGTCATACAGTCATCTCCCAACTACCTCCACCAGCTACAACCACACCTCATCGTCCAATGGCTATCTCCGCAACTTGCTCCATAGTATAGTTATGGGCGCAACCTTGTTAGGGTGTTCGAAGGAGACGCTGTGCCATTGCATAACAGGAAGTTGGCAAAAATGCGGGCAAACCGTCGGATTATTGCCATTGAGGAGCCACAAAAAGGGCAGTGGTGCCAAAAATGCGCCAAAGGCTCCAGATTCGCTCTCTCACCGGTCCCGGAAAATTCTGCAGAGTTATCCCGGGTGCTGGCCGCTGTGAAAATTAGAGTTTGAACAAGAACTGTAAAACTGGGGCCGGTTCTTCCGGTTTATATAAATATTTGACGCTCTCCACAACTTACCCCATAACGAGTTAACGTGAGTAGTCCAATGGGGTGTACCTACGGCTGAAGGAGACGATGAACCGGTGCAATTCGACGCGACCGAAGGGACACAGCAGTTTCAGGCAGGAAAAACCGACTTTTCCCGTTTCTTTGCGACCAAATCTGCTTCCCAAAATGTTTCGAATAATCCCGCTAACATAGATGCTCAGACACGCTTTATTGAAAAGGACTCCCGTCCTCCCGCGACTCGCAAGTCGCAAGGCCTTTGTGCCTGTGATGCAGAAACGACAGTACTCCGACGACGTTTTCCTTACCACCAACGCCGCTAACTACATCGATGAGATGTACGCCGCATGGAAGGACGACCCCAAGAGTGTCCACGTTTCTTGGCAGGTGAGTAGAGATGGAGGATACAGCGAGGCTCAATGACATGTCATTGGTGTGCTTTCGCTGGTTACGTGTGATTTGGAGGATTTACGACTGGTATTTGGTGTGATGTGATGTCTGGTGTTACAGTGTGCTGTGATGTGTCACGGGGTGGATGTTGTGGTGGTCTGGGTGCTGGTTGCATTGATGCAATTGGGCAATGGACTGGGGGATGGCCAATTGGGTATCTACGGACGTGGCTTATTACTTCCGAACTGTATCTTAGATACAGTGGTAGAGATAGCCAATCTGATACCAAATTCCCAACTACCCCTTGGTGGTCACCCTCCACTGTCCTAATTGAGTAGCTTCAATTGGCCCAGAACAGGTGCATTTTCCACCCGTGCTATTCCACCGGCACATTTTCCACGATGCATTTCCATGATGCATTTTCTGCACTAGACCTGCTCTTCTTTCGTTGCGGTTGCCACTAGGCTCAGGGTGTGTTCCCGCATTGGGAGTTACGGGTTGAGCCGGAAGCGTGGAAAAACGTGCATGCAGGACGCAGAATTGTTGGCGGCGGACTAACTGCGCCGAAACCAAGAGTATCTCTGGTGTGATTAGTAACACGAACAGGCCTAGACATACCCCGCCATCTAAGCCTTGATTGTGAAATTTCGGGCGTGTTTTGGCTTTAGTTTCATTACTTTTTGCACATGCTTGTGTTTATCTGAAACAGGAGTCCGAAGTCCCAACCAAAGTGTATTTGGAGGAGATGTAAACTCAACTAAGCCTGAACTAAGCCTGAACTAAACACCTCAAGTAATCCTGACCAATTACACAAACACATAACCATCTGTTCCATACTAACTCAGTCCTACTTCAAGAACCTGGATGGTGGCCTCCCCGCCGATAAGGCCTTCTCTGCCCCTCCTACCATTGTGCCCTCTCCCTCTGGAGGTGTCCCCACCCCCTCCGCTCCTTCCGGCGCTCCTTCTGATATCACCAACCACATGAAGGCCCAGCTTCTGGTTCGAGCTTACCAGGTCCGAGGTCACACCAAGGCCAAGATCGATCCTCTTGGAATCTCCTTTGGCTCCGACAAGAACAAGAAGCCCCCCAAGGAGCTGACTCTTGAGTTCTACGGATGGACCGATAAGGATCTCGACACTGAGATCACCCTCGGCCCCGGTATCCTGCCCCGATTCGTCGAGAACGGCAAGAACAAGCGAACTCTCCGAGAGATCATCATGGACTGTGAGCGAATCTACTGTGGCTCTTACGGAGTCGAGTACATCCACATTCCCTCTCGAGAGGAGTGTGAGTGGATCCGAGACCGAGTCGAGACCCCCAAGCCTTACAACTACACTCCCGACCAGAAGCGACGAATGCTCGATCGACTTATCTGGGCTAACCTGTTCGAGACATTCCTCGCTTCCAAGTTCCCCAACGACAAGCGATTTGGTCTTGAGGGTGCCGAGACTGTTGTTGTCGGTATGAAGACTCTGATTGACCGATCCGTCGATGCCGGTATCGAGGACATTGTCATCGGTATGCCCCATCGAGGTCGACTCAACATGCTGTCCAACGTTGTGCGAAAGCCCAACGAGTCGATTTTCGCCGAGTTCCAGGGCTCTGCCGTCTTCGACGAGGGCTCCGGTGATGTCAAGTACCATCTTGGAGCCAACTACCAGCGACCCACTCCTTCCGGAAAGAAGGTTAACCTGTCTTTGGTTGCTAACCCCTCCCATCTGGAGGCTGAGGACCCCGTGGTTCTGGGTAAGACCCGAGCCATCCAGCACATGAAGCACGATGTTGGCACCTTTAACAAGGCCATGGGTGTTCTCATGCACGGTGATGCCGCTTTCGCCGGCCAGGGTGTCGTCTACGAGACCATGGGCATGCACTCTCTGCCTGCCTACTCCACCGGTGGAACCATCCACATCATCGTCAACAACCAGATTGGTTTCACCACCGATCCTCGATTCTCCCGATCTACTCCTTACCCCTCGGATCTGGCCAAGTCCATCGATGCCCCCATCTTCCACGTCAACGCTGACGACATGGAGGCCGTTGACTTCATCTTCAACCTGGCCGCTGACTGGCGAGCCACCTTCAAGTCCGATGTCATCATCGATCTTGTCTGCTACCGAAAGTTCGGCCACAACGAGACTGATCAGCCCTCGTTCACCCAGCCTCTCATGTACAAGAAGATTGCCGACAAGCCCAACCCTCTTGACATCTACGTCGACAAGCTGCTCAAGGAGAAGACCTTCACCAAGGAGGACATCGAGGAGCACAAACAGTGGGTTTGGGGCATGCTGGAGGAGTCCTTCAAGAAGTCCAAGGACTACGTTCCCCACCAGAAGGAGTGGCTCGCCTCTCCTTGGGACGACTTCAAGACCCCCAAGGAGCTCGCCACCGAGATCCTGCCCCATCTCCCCACCTCCGTCGAGGAGGCCAAGCTCAAGGAGATTGGAAAGGTCATCTCTACCGTCCCCGAGGGATTCACTCTCCACCGAAACCTCAAGCGAATCTTGGCTAACCGAGGAAAGTCTGTTGAGGAGGGCAAGGGCATTGACTGGTCTACCGGTGAGGCTCTTGCTTTCGGTACTCTCCTGGAGGAGGGCCACCACGTCCGACTGTCCGGTCAGGATGTCGAGCGAGGTACCTTCTCTCAGCGACACGCCGTTGTCCACGACCAGGTGAACGAGACCACTTACGTGCCTCTCAACCACCTGACCAAGGACCAGGCCGACTTCACCGTGTCCAACTCGCATCTGTCCGAGTACGGTGTCATGGGCTTCGAGTACGGTTACTCTCTGGCTTCTCCCGAGGCTCTGGTCATCTGGGAGGCCCAGTTCGGTGACTTCGCCAACACTGCCCAGGTCATCATTGATCAGTTCATTGCCTCTGCCGAGACCAAGTGGTCTCAGCGATCCGGCCTTGTGCTGTCCCTGCCCCACGGATACGATGGACAGGGTCCCGAGCATTCTTCCGGCCGAATTGAGCGATACCTGCTGCTCGGTAACGAGGATCCTCTCCACTTCCCCTCCCCTGAGAAGCTGGAGCGACAGCACCAGGACTGCAACATCCAGATTGCTTACCCCACCACCCCCGCCAACATTTTCCACCTGTACCGACGACAGATGCACCGAGCTTTCCGAAAGCCTCTGGCCTGCTTCTTCTCCAAGAACCTGCTGCGAAACCCCATGGCCAAGTCTGACCTCTCCGAGTTTGTCGGTGACTCTCACTTCCGATGGATCATTGAGGACGACCAGCACGGTAAGGCCATCAACAACAAGGAGGGCATTGAGCGAGTGCTCTTCTGCTCTGGCCAGGTCTGGACCGCTCTGTTCAAGCGACGAGAGGAGCTTGCTGACAAGAAGACCGCCATTGTGCGAATCGAGCAGCTGCACCCCTTCCCTTGGGAGCAGATCCGAGAGCTTCTGGACTCTTACCCCAACCTTAAGGACATCTGCTGGGCTCAGGAGGAGCCTCTTAACGCCGGTGCTTGGGTTCACATTCAGCCTCGATTCTACACCACTTTCCAGGCTACTCAGAAGCACAAGCATGCCCACATTCGATACGCTGGCCGAAAGCCTTCTGCATCTGTGGCTGCCGGTACTAAGAAGCTGCATCTCGCTGAGGAGGAGGCTCTTCTGAAGCAGGCCTTCCAGCAGGAGGACAAGGCCTAATTCTTATGAATGTCATTTAATTGTATATGAAACGCTTGTTTGAAGTGTATGAACTGAACTGAAACAAATGAGACCGTAGTTTGTGTTGTATCATCGTAAATAGTAATGTCATAACTGGGTTGTGAGGGCTTGCCATCGTCCCTTGTGAACATTATGAGTGAAAATCAATGACCAGCCGAGATGTGAAACATATTGGTCCGCGAAAGTGAAGCTAAGAGTACAAGTAGACTAAAAACTCACCATTGGATGTTTTGGGCACTATAGATAATGAAACATACTTAAGAGTAAACAGGTGGGCCCACAATGAGGAAGACGAAGACTTCTTAATCCAATCATGACGAAGCTGTTTCGACTAGCGGTTCTGGATACATCAAGCCTCCATTTGAAGAGAGACTTGATGACTCGAGGTCGTTAGAACACTTCTAAAAAGTCTAGATGCTGCTGATGTCTTCCAGGGCATACTGTGATGTCTCATCTAAGGCTTGTCTCACCACTATAGATCTCTCAAGAGTAAGATCCAGTCTGCTTGTGGGGTGAAACTTCAGAGATCCGAACACTCCAAATATAGCAGCACTGTTAGTTCTAATTATATCACCATTGCTTGCTGAAGTTGTTTGCCACGCCCTATTGTCAATGTTTCAAATGCTACTGTGAGAATGAATCTCTACGTAGCACTGTAAACACAGTCCTGACTGTAGCTCTGCACACTCTTTTAGGAGTCCGACTCAGTGATCCTCCAACGAAGTCGAAGTCACTGCTTACTTTTTGTTGCTATACTGAAAGCTCCACACCTCCTCCCTCTCTCTGTAAATGAGAGAACGGTTGTGAAACAACAGGAGAAGTAATTAAACCATAAGCCCAGGAACAATTGTGTTCGGTTCAAGCTAATAGCTTGCTTCGAGGCGCACAAGCTTTGAAATAGCACGGTAATCTCGAGCCTGGCGGTCTCCAATGTTCCAGTACTCCACCTACTCTTGGTTTAGCTTGCTTTTGCTTTTTGCCAGCTTTCAGCTCCAGGTTCTCAACAGAATCAAAGCCAGGGGTAAAAGGCAGAGCGCATCATTTGCCACTGTCACACGATCATCGCTGCTGCGGGGCGAGCTCCGCAATAGAGTGTGCCTGGAGCTTGGTTGCGGGTGCTCGACAGCTGCGACTGTCATATGCTTCAAGCCAACATTGAGACATTTACTTGCTCGTAGTTGGTTGGCTAAAAATAGTGAACCGAGGGTCTGGATCTTGCCTCAGGTACGATCGATCTAAGATCGTGCACCAGGAAACTGTGTAGAACGGCTTCAACATGGGGCCAGACAGACGGCTTTAGTTAGACCATATTGACAGCTTCTACCCTTCATAATAGCTCTGATACCTCCCAGGTTACTAATCACCCAGGCTAATAACCACTCCGTGACATAATCATGTGCTAATGGCCCGCCTCTATCATGCCATAACCACCTGCTCTCTGTACATTGCCACTATCGTGCGCTAAAACCCGGTCTAGCGCCGAGAAACCGGCTAACGGACTTTATTCTACTCGCCGGTCTGAAGACTCCGCGGACTGAGCTCCCCTTCCTCTTCGGGAGGCTCTTTTCTCCTTTTTCTCGGCTGTTCACAAATCTACTCCAGATCAAGGTGTCGCAGAGTGAAATATTATATGTATGGTCAGTGATGAAACGTACGGTTGAAAAATTTGTTGGCTAATTAGTGATCAAAGACTAATTGAAAATTTGAGCTCTGGGTTTGATGACTGCTCAACGTCTTGTGATCGCAGACAGCTCTGAGGTATACTGCTGCGAGTTATAGGCCAAGCGTTGCAGGGCGGAGCAGAAGGAGGCTGTTAGTTTGAGGCCAGGGTGAAACCCAGAGTTATTCACCACTGGACTTCGGGCTGTATGTGAGATTTACTTACAGTTCACAGCTTACTTACAGTTTGTTCACGGTTTGTTCATACAGTTGTCTCAACCGTCAACGGTTGGTCTTGCGAGCAAGACGATCAGGCACCCTGCCATCGAGCCCCTAGAGGCGCTGCAGCACGTGCAATATCCCTGCTTCAGGCTGTGTTCCCTGCCTCAATATAGTGTATTACAGCATGTATGATAGCACATGTTTGGTGGGCCTATAGTGGCCACAACTGCTATACGAGTGCAACCTCGGTAGTGGCCCTGAACAGTGTGGCAAAGTGGGGGGTCGAGTGGGGTTCTCTGACCTTCTCTTTTTCTCTTCGGGATCTGGTTTCCGGCTTTGTCTGCCTGTGATAGGCACATCTGAGAAGTATCAAAAGTTTTCCAGAGCTTCAACTAAGTATCCACCAGTCTATAGGGCTATGGGTCATCCGTATTCTTGGCGTCGCAGAGTTTTTCAAAAGAAAGTTTCAGAGTGGTGGACTGTATCGACTAATTACCAATTAATGAATAATCAATTAGTAGCGGATAGTGGAAGTGCTTGTAGCATATCATTAGGCTGGTATTCAAACGCTCTATCTGCTCTAGCCGCTCAATATCGTTAGCTTAGATTAGTTGTATTGTCCCAGTTTCATCCTTGTTCTAATATCAACCTCCATCTTCAGAGTTATACCGTACAGAGAAACGACGTATTAAACGACATCTGCACAGATGTACAACAGGGGTACATCGAGGAGGCTGGCAAACAAGCAGCTCAGCCAGCTTGTCTCTCGTTTCTGAGACTGTGGCACCGTCGTACTTTTGCTCCAGACCTTAGCGCAGGCTATCGGACCGTCTCACCATCGGTATCGTGCATCCGATGTGATATCGCCCAACGTTAGTCTTTCTTTGCAAGC
The DNA here is from genome assembly GCA_001602355.1 of Yarrowia sp. JCM 30695. Lineage (NCBI taxonomy): Eukaryota > Fungi > Ascomycota > Dipodascomycetes > Dipodascales > Yarrowia > Yarrowia sp. JCM 30695. The sequence goes on from BCLX01000001.1 coordinate 4,585,001, forward strand.
CCGTGCTCAACTATATCTTGGTCTCTTGGTTACTCTGGGGCTAAGCCGCGCCAAGTGGGTCACTCTTGTCTTAGAATCCCAAAGTATGACTGAAAACGACCTGTTTTTCATGAACCCTCTGAAGATCTAGGTTCCCGTACCGTCGCTTACGGTCGGGTGTGTAACATCAGAGATACAGCCTTTGTGCTACGGAGCAGACCTGCCGAAGCTTTGCAAGGTAGCGGGCTTTGTGCTTGTGACAGGCTTGTACTGGGAGCTCACGTCCAATATCATGTGAAGTCTAGACATGAGATGTGCTGTCTATCATGCAACATCACGGGAGAACCACTTAGAGTGCCGTTTACAGCTGGTTGTGCATATGTCAGTGGTGCTAGTGGTCTTGTAGTGAGGGGCTCGGAAATGGCGGCTAGCAAGTGTCGTCGGCTCAGGTGGAGTGAGACATTGATGGACGGCGTTTTTCACGGCATCTTTGCAATCGACAATCTTGCAAACGGCAGTCTTTTAGACTACGACCTTAGTTTCCAATCAGGATACTTCTGCCCGTATTGGGAAGACGACATAACTATACCCTGGGTGGAAGTGAAGAGAGAATTACAATTAATCAACGACCAGTGTTATAGGTGGCAATCGGGTGACCATCGAGTGGCCATCAGAAGGCACACCCAAAGACCAATCAAAAGGCTCAGTTTTACGTCCTGGGTGTCGGTCAGATACTGTAGTCTAAGTGCATGCACTGAAGCACTCCAACTAACTACTTGACGATGGGCAGCATCTCAAACTCCCACTTCCTCCGGTAACTCCGCATCACCGAGTAAACTGGGGTCTCGTCAAGGATTTCCGCTTTGACGCTTCCGCGGCGCCGTAAAAGTTTCTCACCGCTCAGCGGCAATATCTTTTTGTCTTTTTCACTTATTGAAAGTTGAAAAACTCAGTCTTCTGTCGTCGGTCCCAGTTGTACCCCCAAAGTCTGTTTTCTGGCGTAGATCACTGTCTGACGTGGCTGTACCCACGGGAGTGAAAAAAGGGGTGCCCAGAGCTATGAATAACCGCATTACTAAGAGATCTGGAATACGCCACTTACTGCGTGATTAGAACGATAACCATCGTCGACGCTAAAAAAAGCCTCTCTAGACGTCCATAGTCCGTGTTTGGGACTGTATAAACCCAAGTCTTCTCACGGTAAACCCTCATCGTGTTGTCTCGAGTGTCCCACACCGTTTCTTTTTCTCTCAACTGTAATCTAGCCAAGACTCAATAGAGCCGGCCGCACGAGACGTTGTGCGAACGTGTTACACCGGGTGAGACAGTCGCCACGGGCGTGTAGTATCTCCGGCGGCCTCGCTGCTACGCCAGAGACGCAGAATATCACACGCTAGGGCTACACATGACTTGTGCAGGGATAATCGTTCGAGGGCAGGAGACGATAGACCTTAGGTGGGAGCTATAGGCCGGGTAAGAGCTGCAAGGATGGTCAGGGCTGTGAGCAGGCGAAAAAGGTACCAACGCCGGAAACAATAGCCTGAGGAAGCGAGCTGAAGTTTGTCTGTCGGATTTCGATCCCAAACTGAGTTGTGGTACGAGTGCGAGTACGACTGGTGTTCTCGTAATTACCACTATAATTAAGCTGATGATTGGGCGACGAAATATCACACTTTATAATTCCGAAATTCGAGGAAATTCGCATCTTTTATTTTTGGTAATTTCAATTCAACGCTCATTTACCACTCGACCTATCCCTGCCATGCGTTGCATTGTTTCAGAACATCGAGGGGGCACTGTATGGTGTGTTTAGTCCAGAGCTCTGAGACTGGATAAAAATAGGTGTAGTATCGAAAGTAGGAGGTGAGGCGGGCTCTAGAAAGGGTGTTATAAAGGGATGAGACACGCGACAAGACGCGATGGCGATGGGCGCCATGTAGACCAAGCAGCTGACATCTACAGAATACCATAATTTGTACCGATCTTTGACTGATTATCTGTTCACTTGTGTCCCGTTGCCTGGACAATCTTGTTGACATTGGGACGTGAACAGAGGCTGAGTAAGAAATTCATGTACTCTTGTACATGGTCCATGTACCCCAAGAACGCGCGGAATGAGACGATAATAGGGGTTGTGGAGGGACAATGGCCCCAGATAATATACCATTTTGTGCGCCGGGCAATTTCACACCCCGCCAATCTTGAGCCACGGCTGAAAATCGAATATTCCAGGCCGTGGCAATCGTTTCTTCCTTCCATCGCCCCAATAACGTTACCATTGCGTTGCGCATTCTTCCATCCCACACCCAATGTTTGGGACACGAATAAGCTCGGTTTGAGAAGTGTAGCATGGTATAAAATAAAAGCGTTCCCACAAACGCCTCTTCTTCGAATATCTCGGTATCCAACACGTTCGACCACCCTACACTCCTTTTACTTGACCTAGAGACCGACAGGCGCCTTCTCTATCTCATCCCCGAGCAACTGATACCCCCTACACACCTCTTGCACCCGCAACGTTGTTTTAACCCAGACACATTCCTTTAGTGAGTATACGGCTGATATGGAGATGATTTGTGGAAGAATTGGTTTGGAAATGGACGGATAGACACGACTTTGGACGAATCTCATGGGCTTTCGGACTGAGAGCCCGTTTCCAGCTCAATACGACTTGCTGTTATTATGAGGCGCTATTCTTGGAACTGCACAACGTGATGTGTGTGTTGGTTTCGTGTTGGGACATGGCTATTGTGGAATGCACACAACTCAGACGAACATGATGAGATGGGCAAAACGGTTGGCCACGGAGCAGATCGAAACGACGCTAGCAGCCTCAAACGACGTGGTATTATTAATTGCCAGACCTGAACGCCCGAACGTTGCCCCGAGTGGCGATTTAGCTCACGCTCGGCCACCGACGGTCCTTTTTTCATTTTTAGGGTCTCCACGCGCATGCTCGTTGTCTAGACAACAGACTTTTGCGTGCAGACGCGGCCAGCGGGTCTAGGGTAGCACACATCGAGTCAAGGTTTCCCGCTGCGTTTGAGTTGTGCTTAGCTCGACAGGAGCGACAGGAGCTCACTGGCTCGTTGCCAGGAAAGAGAGAGAGCAGAGTTATTGGGCCAGTGAAGATCGAATCAGCAAAGTTGCACGAGAGCCGTGGAGAGATCGGGAGGGAGCTGTGTATGTGTGTGGTTGGCGACGTGATCGAAGAAGGGGATCAGAGAGACAGCTCCTGTTTACCCCCCCTACCGTTACTCATCCAGCCCCCTGCAGATCATCCCTTATGCCCCTTCTGCCAGCTGGTCTCCTTTCTCTCGCTCCTTTTTGCCCTGGCTCCCTTTTTTTTCTCCCTTTTTGCCAGTGCTTCTCATCTGTGGCCCGTCCGTCGGTCTGTTGTTTGTGTGTCAATCTTCGGCTGGGTTGAGAGCTTCTTTTCGGGGCAACGTTATTGTTTACGGCGTGCAGTGCGCAGTTGACAAACCGAACTCTGTACAGAATACGGTTAATAGGCTTTGAGTTTTCTTGGGGGGAAAATTTCGTCCTGTCTTTTTCCTTCTCCCAAACTTTGTGCCAGCCCAGTTATATTGCCTCACACTCCCACCTCCTGAAGTCCTTCTTCTGCATAGTCTGTTGCAACACCACACAACACCCGTCACTCCTTAACAACACAACTGGTAACGTCTCGCTGGTCGATTCTTACTGTCCATTCCTTTCCAACTCTACACAACCACATTGCAACACCCTGCTCCAGGCGAGCTCTTCGACTAAACAAAACTAATCTAACACTCCAGAAATGAAGTTTTCCACCATTGCTCTGGCCGCCATGGCCGCCATCGGCTTCGCCGCCCCCGCCACTCCCGATGCTGACTGCAACGAGGAGAAGGAGGTCCGAGACTTCCACGCCCACCACCAGCACAAGCGAGCTGTGCAGGTCGAGTACGTTTACGTGACCGTTCTGGTTGACGGTAACGGAAACACCATTGAGCAGCAGCAGATTGCCACCACCGAGCTCCAGGAGGCCCCCGCCCCTGCTCCCGCCACCTCCACCCAGGAGGCTGCTCCCGCTCCTTCCAGCACCCTTGTCGCTGCTTTCGCCGCCAAGGAGCCCACCACCCAGGAGGCTTCTTCCTCTTCTGCCGCTCCTTCTTCTTATGCTGCCCCCAAGTCCTCCTCCGCTCCTTCCAAGCCCTCTAACGGCGGCTCCGGAGGTATCACTGGTGACCTCTCTGCCTTCTCCGGTCCTTCCGAGAAGTTCCAGGACGGTACCATTGACTGTGACTCCTTCCCCTCCGGCCAGGGTGTTATTGCCCTGAACCAGCTTGGCTTCGGCGGCTGGTCCGGTATCTACCACCCCGGTTCCACCGCTACTGGTGGCAACTGTGTTGAGGGCGCTTACTGCTCTTACGCCTGCCAGTCTGGTATGTCCAAGACCCAGTGGCCCGATGAGCAGCCCGCCAACGGTGTCTCTGTCGGTGGTCTCCTCTGCAAGAACGGTAAGCTCTACCGATCCAACAAGCAGGCCGACTACCTGTGCGAGTGGGGAACCCAGTCCGCCATTGTGACCTCTTCCCTCGATAAGGAGGTTGCCATCTGCCGAACCGACTACCCCGGTACCGAGAACATGGTTATCCCCACCGTCGTTGAGGCCGGCTCTTCTGGTGTCCCTCTTGCTGTTGTCAACCAGGACGCTTACTACACCTGGATGGGCAAGCCCACTTCTGCTCAGTACTACGTCAACAACGCTGGTGTCTCTTACCAGGACGGCTGTCTGTGGGGTACTTCTTCCGGTGATGTTGGTAACTGGGCTCCTCTGAACTTCGGAGCTGGCGCTGCCGGCGGTATCTCTTACCTGTCCATCATTCCCAACCCTAACAACCGAAACTCTGCCAACTTCAACGTCGAGATCATTGCTACTAACGGTGCTACTGTTAACGGTAAGTGTGTCTACGAGAACGGCAAGTACAACGGAGGTGACTCCAACGGCTGCACTGTCGCCGTCACTGGCGGTGTCGCTGCCTTCCACCTTTACTAAGAGGGTCTCCAGGGTATTTATGATGTTTTAGATTCTTTATAGGTAAGTTATAGCGATAGCTATATATCGAAATATGTGTATTATAAAAAATAGAGTGAAATTTGTGATTTATTGAGACTTGTAGAAGATCGAGTTTTTTACGTGTATTTTCCATGTTGTATCGTGATGTTTGCTCTGTTTACAAAACAGAGGCCACAGTGTAACCTTTTTTGCCTTTGGGGGGAAATTGCTTTTGGAAAGCTATCAATAAAATGAGGCTATTTCCATTGTCTTCGTAAACGCAACCGTAAACAAGAATGGTTCTTTTTTCGCGATAAAACGACGTGACGAGGGGAAGAGAAATTAACGGAATGTCGATATTGGGGCTTGAGAACCTCAAAGGGACTCAAAATGGGGCCATTTTTGGCGTGTGACCTGCGTCCATCAGACCATGCCACTATTATCACTTGTACATAATTGAGGCCCACGTGTATTATCCCAAGCCCTGTAACGTCAAGGTTTTTTGCTCTGCACACACCTCTTGGAATGTGTCCGGGGGAGTGCAGCAAAAACACGACTCTTTAGGATGAGGGAGTTAGGGCGGTTAGGAAAAGCAACCATTGCGTGTATTTTAAATGTAGCGTATATTTGGCCGTGTTGCTTCACCACCTTTTCTATCTCTGGAATGTTGCCTCGGTCTCTCTAAGGCGGCACCTGTCACATGGCTGGATGGAGACTTGCCTCATCGGCCCGTCAAAAGAACAAGACCAAGTCCACATGCGGGGTCACTAATTAAACAGGGGTAATAATATTCTTTATGGAGAAAATGGGGCTGGCCAAGGCCCAGTGTCCCTTGAGGCATTGCACAGGAATGTGCAATAATGAGCAAGAACGAGGGTCTGATGATCTCTCGGTTCCATTTAGGGGTTCTCCCAGCTTACATAAGCACACCACTGTTTAGCAGGACAAGTTTGTGACGTTATAGCATAACTTGTTGATATATAAGCTAGCCCAGTTCCCGTTCTCTCTTGTTCATACCACTCTACTCGTACCATGGAGAGCGACAAGAACGACAACGAGAACAACTGCCCCGGATACCCCAGGCCCGTGAGCCACGGCAAATTTGGCCGCATCAAGTCCTCTGGAAACAATGGCACAGACATCATTGGCTTCAATAGTGTGACGGCCGAAGTTGTCACTTTGATTCCCCCTTTGGACTTTTCCAAAATGAAAGACACAGATACCCATTGGTGGTCGCCTTTGGCGTTTGACGGTAACCCCAACGACGTGGACGAGTCACTGGAGGATATTGTGGCCAAGGGAGAGTTGGGAAAGTATCTGGTGGAGAAAGAAAGACCGAAACCTGCTAATCCCACTCCCTACGATCGAGATCCAGTTTCTGACTACCCAGATGTTGATACCCCCAAAGTGATACCCCGAGGCAGTCTTCAGGCTACAAGATAGGGCATACACATTGCTACAGCCAACTAACTAATCTAAAAATCTATTATCTGCTTTAAGTAATAAATAATGTCACATTGTGATCTGTTTTGTTTTGCAGTATCTCTCCTCTTTCTCGGTTTGTAATCACTCTTCTGTCACCTCCACCTTCTCCTCTCTGTTTCGATGTCTCCACTTTCGGTAATCTTGTCGAAGACCATCCCAGACTCTGTACAGTGACTTTCGACCGTCGTAGAGAGGGAAGAGAACGACAAAAATGAAAGCCAAGAAGACCCAAATGATGGCAACAATGACCCATCCAGAGAAGAACGACTTGGAAAAGATGTAGTGTCGGTAGAGAGAGTAAGGCCAGATGATCCAGGTGATCAGACAGATGACAACAGCAAAGATCTTGGCCACCTTGTACCAGTACAGCATGATGGGGATAGAATCAGCTCCAAGAGGATGGGTGCTGTAGTCAGTATGAGCGGTATCCCATCCAATGTAGTACAGGAACTTTCTCCAGGCAGACAGGTTTTCAGGGATGACAAGTCTAGGCTGGAAGAGACTGTTTGAGGTGAAGGCCTCCTTGACATGAGCCACTTCGTAGTCTCCAGTGGACAGAGAGTGAGTGGAGGAGTTGTGGGTCTGCTTTGCGGGGTCTCGGTGGTCAGACTCATTCTCAGAGTCATTCTCACTACTGGTGATATCGTGGTTGACGATGACCTCAGACACTTCATTGTGCTTGGTGGTAGGGGAGTCGCTGTCAGACACGAAGGAAGAGGCGCTAAGGTTCTCATGGATAGCCTCAGGGTCCACAGGCTTGTCCTCATCTTCATTCACCTTGGAGATGTTATGGAAGATGAGCCAGTCAAAGTCTTCAGGTCTAATGAGGGTGATGATCACGGAGAAGAGCAGAGAGGACATGAGAGTAGCAATGTTACCCCAGACGTTGGGGAGAGGAGCACCAGTGGACTTGACACTGATTTCTCCAAAGTATACCTGGGCAGTACCGAGCCAGACACCCAGTCCAGTGGCAAGTCCAAGAATGGGAGAGACAAGAGCAGCCAGCCGCGATTGTCGCTTCCAAAGAATGGTGAGAATGACGGGGAACACACCAGGAGTGATGGCAATACCCAGAAAGTACGACATCCAGTTCAGATCAATGCCTCCAAAGTAGAAGGCCACAGCAATGGCGCCAGAGAGCAGACCAAAGAAGACGACACCAGCGTGGGAGACGAAGATGAGGACTCGGTCAGAAGCATTGGGCCGGATGTATGTTCGGAAAATATCAAAAGAGATGATACTAGAGACAGCAATCATCTCAGCAGAGACAGTAGAAGTGACTGACATGAACAGCATGAGAACGATACCAACAGAGGCACCCTTACCGAGAAGAGCGTGGGTAACAATGGGAAACACGTTACCGACGTCAAGGGCATGGGCGGAAATGGGATCAATGACTCCAGACTGCTCCAACACTCGAGCACCGAGACCACTAATGGTTCCCAGGGCCCAAGGGACGCAGAAGATGAGAACACTGCCAATCATGTATCCAGGAACAGTAGCCTTGAGGTCAGCAGCCATGGACTTTTGCCAGAAAGCAGTGTCCATAATAACCAGACCGAGGTTGGCAATGTTATGACAGATACTGAAAAGAGCTCCACCCTGGGACTTGAAGGTGAGCAGAGATCCCTGGTAGTTGCCCTTGATATAGTGATCAGCATTCTCAGAGTAAGCCAGGACCTTCTCGTAGAGACCAGAGACTCCACCAATGTGCTCGTTGGTAAGAATACCGATGCAGAAGTACATGAGCAGGATGAGAGCCACAGTAGTGTGGACGTAATCGGTGAGGAAGGTAGCCTTAAGACCTCCAGCAGCAGTGTAGAGAATGACACCAACGGGAATGAGCATACTGGCAGCAGCAGAGTGCATTCCTGTGATAGCAGAGATGGCTCCAGCAGCAGCCAGGATCATGGTACTACATGAGAGAATGTTGTTGATAAGACAGAACACCATGTAGACAATATGGCCGGGGACTCCGTATCTGAACTTGATGATTTCCAGCAGAGTATGTCCATTGGGCACCTTGAGCTTCACTTGAATACCCACAACGGTCATCAGGGCGATATGGAAAGACAGACCAGCTGCAAACCAGAAGGGACCCGACATACCGAAGTTGTAGCCAACTACAGCTCCATAGAGAGTTTCGTTAGCCCACATCCAGGAAGAAAAGACAGCAGATGCCGTGAGACCGACTCCAACGGCTCGGTTGGCCACCATGAACATTTCAGACTTGTTAGCCTTCTCACCGAGGTAGTTGAGCGACACTCTCAGAGTGAAAACAATGAACACGGCAAACAGGGCTCCGACACCCACAAGGATACCGTAGCCGGCACCCTGGGGAAGAGGTGGTGCTTCAGAGAACGGCATTGCAATTGAGGCGATATGACGAGATCATTGTGGATCGGGATCAATTGAGTATATATACGGTGGTAGGTTATCACAGAGAGAGAAGATCCGGGGATTTCTGGGGATGGTAGATCACTCAGCACGCAATTCGGAAATAGTGGACGAGCCACACATGACCAAAGATGACTCTGGGCGTAATTTCACTACCCGGGTATCCAGTTGTAACCATATCTAGCCTTTCTAAGCCTGGAAAGAAAGAGATATTGAAAGGAAAGTTTGTGGCGTCTCCTTACGCAATGATGTCCCTGCATGAGGGGTATGATAAGACGGGCTAAGGATGAGGATTGGAACGGTTGAAGATGCAGTACTGGCGTGGAAATAAATTAATGACTCTATATGTGTCCCCTTCTTGCACTTTTTGGGGTATTTTTGTATGCTTGCTGTGTTGAGTGATGCAGATAAGCCACACTTGAAGCCATCTACTTCAACTGTAATATAACAGTGGCTTATTGTGGTTAAGCAGGTTAAAGCCAGCACGAATACTGGAGATGGGAGTGCCACAGTGGTACTCCCTAGCTCTGTGGCTGGCCCTGTTGCACGTGCAGCGCGGTTAGGCGCAGATGGCGAATGAGAGGAAGCCCTTGGATCTGAGAAAGACCTGTTTCACCGCTTCTGCGACACTGGTTGTAAAGCCACACATAGCCACTTGCTTGACCGAGGTTAACGACAAGGTGTGCCACGATATTAGATCTGATTTCAGCACAGGCAAGCCACGAAGGCGTCTCAGATTACGAAAATCTCTTTTATCGCTCAGTCCTCACACTGCTCATCCAGCCAACGTTGCTCGTCGAGTTTCTTTACCTCTTCAAGCAGAGATATCTTGACCACCTCCACTATTTGAGGGTCGTGTTGCACAGCATGAACGTCCATGCTCATAGCTCGGTCAAGCACCTTTTGTAGCTCGTATTCTCGCTGTTCCTCCTCCAGCACATCTTCAGGAAGCTCCACCGATGTCTCAGGCATCACCGAGTCCTGTGGATCTCCCTCAATGATCGTGTACGCCTTCCTCAATAACTCCTTCTGTTTACGTCGTGCCATTGATGTTGCACTCTCAAGGACTGGTCGGACGCTTCTCATATCCATATCTGGCTGGTCAGATTTGCCTGGTTTCTGCGATCTGTGAGCCGACGTGAAACGATGGGCAAGAGGGGTACTCTGGGCCTGCGGTCCATGCGATGACGAGGCTCGCGAGCTCTCTGCAGGCCGCTGAAATAGCTGTCTTCGAGCATCCCCTTCCATGTTGTTTGTGGGTCTCTTGACTCGAGAGTCTGGGTCGGGTCGATACATCAGGTGTGGGTCGCTCGTTGTTTGTGTTTTATGCAGACATTTTATTGTCGTGAATATTTCATGCACCATCATGCAGTAACGAGATGGGAGGGGGTTGGTGAAGACAGTAACACAGTATTTAGCACAAGTTATATGAGGGGTGGAGCCTTGATCTCAGGGTAATGGAGGGCCACACAACAGGTCAAGATGTCTGAAACAAAACTAGCATGTTTGCTGGTTCTTTCACAAGTTCATCCATTCCGCTAGGTTTACCCTATTCTGCGATTACATAAGCAAGTTGCTTCGTTAGGGAAATTCTTCCATTAGGGTCCCAAAGTGATCTAAGCCGTCTATAAATACCACCAAACGGTCTTTGCACGGCACTGATACCTCCCCTTATGCTTTGAGTTATCAGTTCCGTCGGCTTGATACGAATCGCGCGCCTTCTCCTGATACGCGTTCCAATCTGGAGTCAATTGACACGCTCGGATAGACCGAGGCCTGCAAGTAGGGCAAAACGGGGATCAGAAATAGGAGACGCTTCAAAACAAATGGCCAATTGAAAGACGTTGCGATTGTTTGTACCCCATCTTTCGACCAATAAAAGGTGCATATCTGGACGTTGTTTTGGTATGCACATTTCTTCCCCTCTTCCTCAACGGGTATAGTGGAATTGGAATGCCGTTGTAGTTGTATGAGTGGAGGACACTAACAACCGCTATGAATAGCACATTCAATATTATTCATGCTGACATTTTCACAATGAAGGAATCTGCCACACGACAGCTCTCTATGAGGTTCTGTCTTTCACGAGGTAAGACAGTCAACCCGGCTATGCACGAGGTGGATTATATTATCCAACATTTTTCCGTCTTTTGGGCAATTAAAAGCACCTGAACAAAAGGCTGGGCTACACAAGGAAAGCCAAGTGATAGGACTATCTGACAGCTATCAATATATCTTATCAGAATGGCGATAAATCCACTTATGACGCGACCCTACGTGCGAACGGCACACGGCACGTCCTAGTCCTGCCTAATCAAGACATGGGTTGCAACACAGCCGTGCCATGAGCGCCATCCGGGGTATCTCTTTCTTTTTCCTCTCTGTTGTGTGGAGCAACTGGAATGTGGGTGGGACCACTCATTGTGCAGAGTGCAGCGCGTTGATAGCGCCGCATGTGTGGAGAAATGCGTCTTCAGGTCTCATTCCTGGGGAAGACGGAACGATGATGATCCATGGCGCGTCCGAAGTGATTGATTCGCCAATGTCTGGGTTTGTCTCTTGTATTTCGCTGTAACACGTGGGCCTAGTACAATTATCCCTGCCTAGAGCATATCTTTAGATACGATAACCAGGGCCTTCTGCTCGTCTTTCTCCCATTCAAAGATGCACGTCTGTCAGAGCATGGGGCTGTACAAGACTCTATGGACCTATAAGGTTCGGGGATGCTATCAGACACGGCTTTAGCATGTAAAAATAGCACATTGGTAAGTGTGATTTGGAAAACAAGAGAACAAGGAAAAGTAGATAAAAATAGATAACAGAGCAAATCTCACACATTCAAGCCACCCATAGAAATCTCACACCCCTCAGTTTACTACACCTTTCTCCAACTCCAAGTCTCACTCTGTAACACCTCCTTGATCTTCCGTCAGATTTGCATTTTTCCCGGTGTTCAAACTTAAAGACTCCCCCCTGGCGGATCCAGTTAGACTGCCCAAAAGGTCTTGTCTGGTGCTCGCATAAGCGAATATTTCAGATAGGAACGGGTGAGGTAGAATAATGAAAAATGGATACGTGTTGTAATTAACCCACAGGCAATCAAACAGAACCCCCCAGAAACAGCTCCTATCTTACACCACAAAGGTGCTACAGCTCAGTGCGTCGATATGAAACTATGATTTTTTACTGCGCGTAGCGACTACGCAGCGTGTGGCGCACCCTCTCGAATGCTATCTTGGAGTAGATTAAGCAGCAGCGTCGAACAAGCTAGTCCATGTCGTCAGTCTGACACCTTCCTCCGTTTTGCAGCTTCTCACCACTTGCCCTTTGCTACTTCACTTTCCCTCGAGTAACTCTCCCACCTGATTAACTTGTTCCACGGTTAACCTCACCACTCAACGGGCTGCACTCCACGCTCTGCACTAACAGCCACTTTCTTCTGCCTTAGGCTGCACTTCCCGTGTTGCTATTGCTCCAAGCTAACACCTACGATCTCGTCGACAACTCCAAAACCACGCCTACTCACCCCTTAGTCATTCCTTTGCCCCTATACCTCTCCCATAATCGCTCATGGGTCTTCGCATGAAATCGGCTACCGGCCTGCTGGTCATTCTGCTGATTGCCTTCGCGCTTCAGCTGGTGGCCGTGCTGTCGGTCCCTGTCACCAAGACCATTTCGCTCGGCTCGTACCAGGACCACAAGTTTGGAGTATTTGGATACTGCAATGTCAAGGACGGAACCTGTTCTCCAGCAGGTGTGGGATACAACTTGGTGGACTCGGATAACGCTGGCTTTTCGCTGCCTTCCAACGCCAGACACACCCTGAGCAACCTGCTCATTGTCCATCCTATTGCCTGTGGATTCACTCTGATCCTGACTGTGCTGGCTCTTCTGGCCCATATCCAGGGACCTGCCTCGTCCTCAAGATACCTGCTCTTCTGCCTCGTCTTTTCGCTGCCCACTTTCTTGCTGGTGCTGCTGTCTTTCCTCGTAGACATCCTCCTGTTTGTTCCCCACCTGGACTGGGGAGGATGGATCGTGCTGGCTGCCACTATTCTGGTGGCCATCTCCGGCGTCGTTCTCTGCGTCATGCGACGAACGCTGTCGTCCAAGAAGGCCATGAAGAAGCACCAGCTGGACGCCACCAACGAGCTCTCGGCTTTCTCGTCCCAGAAACACCTCAACTCGTTCACCTACTCGTCCAAGGAAAATGTCCCTCAGTTCAGCGAACTGCGATACGAGAGCTCTCACGATACGTCCAAGGACGAGGAGGTGCTGCCTCTCACTTCTCACGTCTACGAAGAGCCTGGTCACCACCTCGCAGATACCTCGTACGCTTCTCAGGGTACTAACAACTCGAGAGTCAACCTTCTCACCTCCGAGGAGCCTCAGGCACCCAAGCGAGAGTCTCCCTTCAAGGACCAGAGACAGGATCGATACACACCCGATCGATACGGACCCACCCCTGACAGATACGATCAGGGAGGCCCCGGTCGACCTCCGAACGGAAGCAGAGGTGTGCCTCCTAGACGTCCTTCCAACGGACCTACACCTCCTGGACACAACGGCCCCACTCCTCCTGGAGCCTACGGACGAAACAACAACCCCAACTACAACGGTGGCTACAATAACCGAGGTCCCCCCCGACCTCGAGGACCTCCTGGATCCAACAACTCCAGCCCCTTCCAGGGCGGTAGAAATGGTCCTGGACTCACTCCTCCTCACAATCTCCAGACTGCCGCTCCCGGCCCCATGCAGTTGCCTGCTGGCACTTACCTTCCCGGAGAGGAGCCCGCTAGCTCTCCTGACACTTATGGACCTGGTGTGATCCCCATCCCCGAGATCAGACGAGAGAGCAAGGTGCCCGGAGGAGTCTCCACTCCTCCTCCCTCTGACACTCCTCCCGTGGCTGGAACCCCCGAGGGCGGTGTTTCCAGACCCTACAGAGGCAACTACGCTCGTCGAGGCAGTGAGGTGAGCGCACAGACTCCTCCTAACGCTCAGCCCAACCCTCCTCCTGGAGGTGCTCAGAACTACGAGTACGTGCCTGCTCGACAACAGTGGAACCTCACTGCTGAAGAGAGTAACGCTACTGCCCCTGGTCCTGGTGCCCAGCCTCTGCAGCGAAACCACTCGTACGACACATACAACCCCTACAGAAGTGACACCCCTTCTGCTCCCGGATCTCGAGCCCAGTCTCGAGGAACCGACGATAACGCGCCCGGTACTTTGCATCAGCCCGTTCCCACCACTGTGACTCCCTCCAACTCGGGGGCTCTCAACAACAAGGACTCTCCCTGGTACTCTCCTCCTGTGGACGAGCAGTTCCGAAACTCCTTCATCCCGGATGCCCCCGTGTCGCCCTCGGAGTCCATCTCCTCCAACTTCACCTCGGTGTCTCAGAGAGGTATCAACCCCCGATACTTTGGAGCTGATGGTCCTCCAGGAGGCTTCCACCAGGGAGCTCCTCCTCCACCCCACATGCGAGGCCCTCCTCCTCATATGGGCGGTCCTCAGATGGGTGGTCCTCCTCCCAATATGGGTCCTCGACCTCCCTACGGTGGAGCCGGCGGACCTGGTCACAGCAACAAGCATGATCTCTTACTTTCGGGCAACCCCGACTTCCAGTTCCAGCCGCAGACTCGGCGAAAACCTGGTCGTGGCGGCCGGCCCGGAATGTCTCCTGCTAGCTTAATGGGCCGAGATACCGGTCCCTACAGCATGAGATGAACACATAAACAGGCAGGCACTTTAGAGCTTTGTTTATACCTTTTTTATTCTAGGCGTTGTAATTAATTTATTTGGTTGGTATGATTATTGAGTGTGTAGATACACAAGTGTCGGCTCAAAAGTATTTTCAACAAAGGTCTGAGTCGCAACTATTCACTCCTTTTTAAGGTGGATCAAAGTATTCAAATTTCACTGCTTATTCTTATTTCCACTCTAATTGCCGTATTCTCCTTTAATCGAGATATACATACATAATGAACCCCTTTTCTATCACTCATCACAATATATTATCATTACAGACATGCAGCTTACTCGGCTCTAATGGCGCTCTCATCCTCCTCGTTCTCGGGTCGGGGCTTGACCACCAGAGGCTGGCCAGTCAGGCGGAAATAAATGTCCTTAACGTCGTCGGTGGTCGACTCAAAGTGGGACGAAGAGTCGTACGACTTGGAGATGAACACTCCGTCCTTGGTGCCGTCCTCGATGGGCTCGTAGATGTCGGCAATGCCCATCAGAGTCTCCTTTCGGGGACCCAGCAGGTTGAAGGCAGGCTCCAGCTCAATGTGGGGCTTGTCAGTCTCGATGATGGTGGAGACAATGGCCAGGTAGTGGTCCTTGGCACAGACGTTGTGGGCAGAAGACATGACGGCAATGTAGATGTCGTTCTTTCGCTGGACCTGGTTCTGGGGGATGATGATCTGAACGGAGTCCAGGTTGCCAGTGTTGGGGACGGGGTGGTCCAGAATGCACATGGCTCGAATGACCTGCTGGCCGGTCTTCTTGACCTTCTCGGGGAAGTAGGTGGGGTCTCCGATGACAATGGGGGCGGAAGCAACCTCGCCCTCAGACTTGACACCGGTCACCTTGCCGTCCTCACCGTAGACAATCTCGTCAACGGGCTTGTTGAGCATGAAAGTTCCTCCGTAGATGGCAGAGAGACGAGCAAAACCCTGGGGCAGCTCTCCCAGACCGTAGACGGGGTAGATGTAAGGGGACTTTCCGTATCGGGCCATGGAGTTGAGGTACAGGGCGATTCGCTCAACGGTCTCTCGAGCAGGCTGCTTGAGGTAGTCGTCGTTGGTCCACAGAGCCATGGAGTGGCCAACAAAGTCCCGTGTGCCGGTCTCAAGGCCAAACTTGAGGTACACCTCGGACATGGTGTTGGTGTCGAGCTTGAGGCCCTGGTGGGTGGCGAGATCGTCCTCCTTGTAGCCGCCGACAAACTCGAGGAACTTGGCGAGTCGTCGCTTCTCAAACATGCCCATGAGCGACGAGTTGATGGCCTCAGATCGGTTGGAGGGCACCTTGGCAATCTTGCCGGATCGGAAGACAAACGAGCCCGAAATCTGCTTGAAGTCAATGTATCGGGTCACGTTGGTGTGCACCAGAATGTTGGACAGCTCTCCATTGGCCATGAGGAACTTGGGGATCAGATCCACGTTCCAGTCTCGGTCTCGTCCAAGGCCGTCGGGCTTGGAATCCTCCTTGCCAGGTCGGAACTTCTTGTAGAGCTGGGTGAGGTTGAGAGAAGCAGACTCTCCTCCGTAGTGGTCCTGTCGGTCAATGTGGAGCACCTTCTTGCCCTCGACGGAGAGGATACCGGAGAGAATGCACTCGGTAAGGCCCGTGCCGAGCACAATGACGTCGTATTTTTCGTCCATGTTGTTGTGAGTAGTGGTGGTATAGGAGTAAGACGGAAGGTCGTCTAGAAGTCTAGCGTTTGGTGTTGCTTAAGGGACGTGGTTGATTAGGGTTGCGTTACCCGGATTTGGCTACTAGTAGAGGTGTCAGAACGAGGTGCAACCTAGGAGGAGGGGAGCTATAGAGGGAGTTTAATGGGTCACGTGATTTTAGAAGTCGTGGCTGCTATCTCTACATTTCTTATCACTCATCTCCAGCTCTCTCTAATCACAAAGTCTCCCTCCTTACGTGGCTGCACGTTGGGAATATGTGCAGAATCAGGGATGTTAATAGCCACACAAGGCTTGGAGGTGTAGGCGCGGCAGTGCGGATGAGAGTTATAAATGGGGACAATGAGACAATTGAGTGGTTATGGCGATGACATGAATGCTGGCTTCCGTGGTACCATCTGATAGCGATTGCGTGGCATCTACTAACAGGTGCATATTCTCAGCAGGATTATGTGCTCCTGGACAGGTTGCTACGGTTACGCGATTTGAGACGGAGGAAACGATGTAAGCGATATTGAAGGGAGTTCTTTGGGGTATCAAGTGTGAAACTAGTGCTGGATTAAAAGATAGCAGTGAGCGATAAGAATAGAGAGAGGATAGGCTTGTAAAACTTTGAAAACCTCTACCTATTAGCCTAAGCACGTTTTCTTACTCATAACCTCTCGATGTCTTTCTTCTCCACGGCTTCAACATCTTTCTTCTGAATTTCACTTTAGATCGAAAGAAATGTTTCACTCAAAGTCTGTAGTTCGAATCCAGATTGGGAAGCGATAAGCGCCAGATAGATGCGCCAGAACCATACCCAACCCCATTTTCAAGCCGACATTGAACCGACTTCCTTGCAATGTTCACCCTCACGTCCACCCCCACATTACCCCCACACCAATCAGTTATCGGGGTGTGCATAGTTGGACAACCTTAAGCTGTTCTAGACCAGTGATAAGTGGGAGTCAATCGCATTCTTTTGAAACTTCACCACACAGCTCAAATGACCAGATTGCCGCTGATCTCGATAAAGGACGCGAAATTCCGTATGATCGGGGCCCTGGCCTCGGCGGGATCCAACCAGTATATCTTTCCCAACCCCATTTCGCTGACAATCA
Source organism: Yarrowia sp. JCM 30695 (assembly GCA_001602355.1). Taxonomy (NCBI): domain Eukaryota; kingdom Fungi; phylum Ascomycota; class Dipodascomycetes; order Dipodascales; genus Yarrowia; species Yarrowia sp. JCM 30695. The sequence continues at coordinate 4,602,421 of BCLX01000001.1, forward strand.
ACCCCGATGAGAAATGGGCCATCAGTGGGCCTCGAAAGTCGCAGTTGATGTCGATTCTGGCTGCCAAACACGTCTCTGAGCCTCCCTTGGGCCGTCAGTATCCTTTCCTCGAGAAGAAACGGGTTCCCAGCCAGGTTATTCAGACTCTGGAGTTCAGAGGATCCATCAATATGGGTCATCTGTCTGCAAGATACGAGTTCTTTAAGGACGAATTCGATATGACTCTTATTGAGGAGCTGAAACGAGCTGCCCGAGAGCCCAGCAAGGCCATGGAAGATATTCCCCAGCTGCTGAAGATGCTGGAGCTCGACCAGATTGGAGATCGGTGGTTTGGAGCCCTGTCTAACGGCCAGACTAGACGATCTCGAATCGCAAAGGCCCTTATGAAGCGTCCTGAGCTGCTTTTCATCGATGATCCCTTCCTGGGTCTTGATCCTGGTGCTGCTGATCTTGTCAGCAACGTCTGCAACGAATTGCCTGAGACTAGAGGTACCTATCCTATTCTTGGTCTACGATCTCATGAGACTTTCCCCGAATGGATCACTCATGTGGCCTACGCTGACAAGTCTGGAATTGTGGTTGCAGGCGAAAAGTCTCTGGCTGGTGAGCTTCTCGAGAAGGCAAAGACCAAGCATGATGAGAAGATCTTCCTTCGAGGTGAGCGAGCCAAACTGGCTCAAGAGAAACTGGCTGCTTCTCAGAACGCCCCCTCTGTTCTCACTATGAACTCTGTCGACGTGACTTACTCTGGAAAACCTGTTCTTTCTAGTCTATCTTGGGACGTCAAGCCTGGACAGAAGTGGCATCTTCGAGGAGTCAACGGTGCTGGAAAGTCTACCCTCCTGTCTCTGATCACAGCTGACCATCCTCAGTCGTGGAACGAGAAGATTGTCATGTACGGAATTCCCCGAGAAGTTGGAAACCACTCTTACTTCTCCATCAACAACCGAATTGGCCATACTTCTCCCGAGATCCACGCTCTGTTCCCTAAGACTCAGACTGTCTCTGACGCTATCGACACTGGATACATTGTTGGAAGCAACATCCCTCCCAAGAACCTGACTGCCGAGCAGAAGGAGAAGCGAGACAGCCTGATTTCGCACTTTGAGCTTGACAGTGAACGAGACACTCCCTTCAATGATCTGACTGTCTCTCAGCAGAAGGTTGTTCTCTTCATCAGAGCTATCATTAAGAACCCCGATATTCTTATCCTTGACGAGGCTCTTTCTGGCATGGACGACGATGCTGTTGATCTCTGCAAGGAGATGATGGAGTCCTGGCCCGGATCTGTCATTGCAGTTGCCCATCTTGACGAAGAGCTTCCCAGCTGCACTCACTATATCCAGCTCAAAGCCAACGCTGAGCCTGCCGAGACTGGCCAGCTGTAATTGTACACATACCAAAACTCGCCTGGACAATACCAATATAGAACTGGTGATCCTGGCCCACTAACACTCTGACACTGAACTGTCGTGTTTATTTATACATTATGACTAAAGAGAGAATGTAGGTTGCTGTTTAACATAGTGTAGCCGTGCTGTGAACAAATTGGATCTGACTGATTCGTTCGACGACAAAACAATTGTTGCTATTTATTTTTGTCACATTCACCTCCAACAAATCAACCTCCTCCTTATACACCTCTTAACCGCTCAGATACACAATCGTACATAAAGTTTGGCCAGCTATCATCACATCATTCCAGCATCAAATCTATACTCACAAAGACCACAATGGTGAGTATATCGACCCTAACACCCTTCAAACACACCTAACACAGTCTCTCTACACCTTCCCCGACTCCACTCTCAAGGATCTCAACAAGTTCCGGTTTGCCAGTGCTCGAGTTGACAAGCCTCAGGCTATGATCTGTAAGTATACAGTGACAACACCATAACAACGACGTCGACTAACACAGTGGAAATCAACAAGAACGATTACTCCATTCAAATTGCCGAGACCGACGATGACTACCCCTTCTCTTCCGCCGAGGAGATTGTAGAGAACCTCCCCGATAACACTCCCCGATACATTGTGCTTAGTCACCCTATCGACAAGCCTGATGGACGAAAGTCCTCTGTGCTGGCCATGATCTACTACAGACCCGCCACTTCCACCCAGGAGGCCCGAATGCTGTACGCTGGAGCTGTCGAGCTTGTTCGAGGCAAGGCAGGTGTCAGCAAGTTCATTGAGATTGACGATGAGGAGGAATTTGAAAACCTCGCTGACCTGGTCCAGGAATAGACACCCAAACAAACACACTAATTACATTCCATGTAACATAGATAGATGTAATGACAATAATGAAATGACGATAGAAGATGGTGTGCGGTGAAGTATGTACTATACTAAATGGCTACACGCTACTAATTAATATAATTACAATAATTTATGAATAATTAATAAATATTTAAAGCTGAGAAAAGATCTCCTTCGTGGGATCGGTGCAGGTCAGGAGCTGATAAATATAATCAGACGTGATCGCACCCATGTTCTTGGAAGCAGAAGATCCAATACCAACCAACAGCTTGGGTCCCTTCTCTTCAAAAGCCTTTGCAAGACCCTGAACCGACTCATACTGATCACTGATGTTCTTGGCAGCCTGCAGATTGACTCGCTTCTGCTGCTCCATCATAGATCTCAGGCACTCCTTTCTGGTCTTGTACGACTTGGTATCGGAACTGTAGAGATTCTGTTTCTGTCGGTAAGGCTGAAGAGACCGTCCAAGATGCATCTGGCAAATGTACTCAGCCAGCTCCTTGTCAGTGTTGAAGTCAACCGGCTTGAAGCTGAGAGTCAGGTACAGCGAGTTTACAAAGTGTCGAACCTGACGAGCCTTTTCCTCATTGCCGCTGATGTTCTTCTTGGAGATGTGTGCAGTGCCTGTAATCTCAGCCTGTTGCTGCTTGTGCTTGTCGGCCTCGACAGCGTGAAGAAGACTGGTGAGAGCCTTCTCCAGTCCCTGAGTCAGAAGCACAGCGCTCTTGCACTCACGAAGACATTCGCTTTTTCGAATCTCAGACATGATCTCCATTCCCTTCTCGAGTTCAGCAAGCCGGATGATCTCCTTGGATGTGAATACCAGCACAGCAAAGTCCTCTCTCTTGGTTCCTGGAGTAACAGGGTCATAGATGTCTTTCTCGTGGTTGTAGACACAAGTGTAGTGACGATCGTAGACGATCTGACTGTAATCGCATCCTGCCACGGGAGTGGGAGAGTGGTACTTGAAAGCGGGTACGTCCAGCTCCTTCCTCTGAGTCTCAAGGTGATCATGGAGCTTCTTGTTCTTCTTCAGACGCTCATCCAAAAAGGTTGTCAGCTCGTGCTTGGTGTCCTTGTGGTTCGATCTCTTCTTGTTAGCCTCCTTGAGCCGTTTCTTGAACTCCTTCGACGTTGGTGCGGGAGGTGGAGGTGCAGCAACGACGAATTTTGGCATTCCCTGCGACCGGGGCTTTTTGATGGTGTCAGTTGTAGTCGAACCGATCTTGAACTTAACAGGAGGGGCAGCAGTTGGCACAGGGGGAGGAGTAGGAGACGACATCTCGAGGGGAGCCACCTCCTCTGGTTCGTCATCATCCAGGGCGATTGTCACAGGCTCGTCATTCATAGGCTCGTCGTCCATAGGCTCGTCGTCGACCAGAGTCACTGGCTCGTCGTCGATCACCATTGGGTCATCATCGACCACAGGCATGGGGCCAGGGGTGGGAGAAGACAAGGCCTCTCTGGCAGGCGATGCGGAGACAGCAGGAGGTGAAGAGAGAGCAGTGACAGGAGAGGCAGGTGCTGGAGGTTCAGGAGAGAGAGCACCGAAAGGCGAGGAAGACCCAAGTGGTGGAGATGCAGCCTTCTTTAGAGCTGGGGAGAGAGGCCCGAAGGGAGAAGACGATTCCACAGGATCAGCCGCAACGACTGTAGGAGATGGAAGTCCGAAAGGAGAAGACGATTCCACAGGATCAGCTGCAACGACTGTAGGAGATAGAGGCCCGAAGGGCGAAGAGGATTCGACTGGTGCCGCTTTCTGGACTGGGGAGATAGGAGCAAATGGAGAAGATGATTCTACCCCGACTGGTGACTCGGCTTTCTTGACAGCAGGTGAAAGTGGTCCAAACGGAGAAGAGGACTCTACACGTGCAGGAGATGCAGCTTTCTGAACATCAGGAGAGAGAGGTCCAAAAGGCGAAGACGAATCAACAGGGGCGGCTTTCTCGACAGCTGGAGACAGAGGGCCGAAAGGCGACGAAGAATCAGCACGATCAGGCGACGCAATCTTTGTTGTGACTTTCTCAACAGCAGATGGAAGAAGATCAGAGGCAGAAGGGGATGCAGGACAGGGAGGAGATCCAGAAGCCGTAACGAAAGAATCTGACCCTGATGTATCTGCTGTAGTATTGTGCTTCTCCGTGGATTCTTCGGCTGTCTTCTCGACATCCGTCGTAGACTCCCTGCACTTCTCTTCAGCCTTCACTTCAGCCTTGACCTTCATATCACCAATCTTCTCAGCTTTCTTGGCCTGCTCAAACCTCTCAGCAGCCTTTTGCGCAGCTTTCTGAGCAGGAGTAAGACTTTTCTCCACTGGTTTCTGAGGCAGAGGCGCACTTTTCTGAGGCGGCGAGTCGAGAATGACGATGGGCTCAGATCCGGTTGGGTTGGTCTTTACCTGAGGTGGAGGAGACTGCACATGGGCAGCTCGCCGTTTTTCAACAAAGTGCTTCATGATGGGGATTTGAGGAACAGGAGGTTGAGGTACAGGAGGTTGGGGCACTGGAGACTGGTGCACCTGAGATTGAGGCACTTGAGATGGTCCATAAGGAGACTGCAGGTGCATCTCAGGGGACATTGACTGGGGTCTGTGTGCATCAGTAGGTGTAGGGTGGGCTGGAGACTGAGTCCAAGATGGGGGGCTGTATCCTGGTGCTCCAGGTCCATAGCCCGTCACAGCGCCATTAAAGGGATGGGGACGCGGTGGAGGGGCTTGGTGGCCATTGTTAGAGGGCGGATGGGGCGTGGAGTGGTGAACAGGTCGCTGCGTAGCATATGAATACGCCGCAGTGGCTGTAGGAGGCTGCGTGGGTGCCCGGGTAGCTGTGGGCGTACGAGTAGCTGTGGGTGCCCGGGTAGCTGTGGGCGTACGAGCAGCAGTAGGCGTTCGGGTAGCAGTGGGCGTCCTCGTAGCCGTGGGAGTCTGTGCCTGTGCCTTCGAAGCAGCTTTTGGCGGGTATCTTATGATCTGGGCAGCTGGCTTGGCTGGTTGCTTGGAGGAAGCAGGACTGGCAGAGGACTGTCCTACTCCGCCGGGGCTCGAACGAGATGCATGGGCCGTCACGGTATGGCCAGCAACCCGAGTGGCGGCTGTCGCTGCTGGTTTCTGTGTAGATGCAGTAGTCTTGAATGTCACCGGCTTTGGTCCAGTAGTCGAAGCTGATGGAGTCTTTGAAGTAGAGGGGGCAGCTTTAGAAGCTGAACGAGCCGCCTTGGAAGTACTAGGAACCACTCTAGAAGTACCTGGAACCGCTTTAGGAGGTACGGGAAGCGACTTTGCCTTCTTAGCTGGCATGGCCTTCGCTGACCCCACTTTCTCTGGCTTCGCCTTCTCTTGCTTGGCCTGCTCAAGTTTTGCCTCTGGTTTGGCCTTCACGACAGGTTCCGGCTTTGGTTCGGGTGGTGGGGGTTTGTAATTAGCACCCATGATGAACTTGGACAAAGACTCAGCAATACCTCCATGGATCTTGGTTATCTTCTTGGGCTCCTTCTTGGGCTCAGGAATAGAGCTGGTAGATCGCGAGTACTTGCCCTTGGCCTTAGAAGCGGGCTTCTTTCTGATGGTGAATGAGTCCAGATCATCATCGGAAGAAAGACTGAGATCAAAACTGTCGCCCTTGGAGTTGGACACCTGCTTTTTTGCCTTGGGACTAGCCTTCAAATCAGGGGCAGGTCGCTTAGCTCTGTTGAGTCCCACTTTGGAAGGAGTAGTGGGTGAACTGAACATATCGTCGTCTGACAATACGAACACCGGGGCGGCAGCGCCGCTTTTATCGCTCGGTTTCATCGGCGAACTGTCTAGACTGATGACTTCTGTCATTTCGGCGCGTGTTGATGCTAGTTTTTTAGTGGGCCGCGTATGCACATCTGTGACGCGATATAGCTTAAATTACGCGTGTTGTAAAAGATTATGTAATCGAGTATATGAATCTGCCAGGCTTAACACATATTCAGAGGGATATAGTGTCACATTGAGAGTGGTTTTTGTGGCACGTCTGAAGGAGACGCTTCTTCAGAAGTGCACAATGCATCTTGTCAATACAGACGTTGGGTTCTTTATTGGTCCGGTTTTAAGTTGACAACAATTAGGTTAAGTACAGTTGTTGACAAAATCTAGTACATTTGTTATAGTCTAAAATATTATGCTTCCTACTTCAACTAACGAGCCTACCGGTACAGTTTACACCACTAAATCTATAATTCATCATTCGTTACATATACAAATTGTCACGTCATGCAGAGGGCTCATGTCGAGGGGGAAGAGAAGGAGCAGCAGAAGGCTTCTTAGCATCCGTAAACTTGGTCTCGTTCAGCTTGGTAAGAGCAGTGTGAAGCTGTGTTCGAGCCGAAGAAACAGCCTCGTGCCGATCGAGTCGCTCGTGCTGATGGATAACATCGTTGAACTTGAGCTTGATGAGCGTTCGCAGGTCCTCGGTCGAGAACTGTCGAAGCTTGCCCTCCTTCACCTGCGCCAGAATAGTGTCTGCGTCGAGATCAAACAGCTCGTAGTACTTGAGAGACATGGAGAAGGTGATCTGCTGGGGAGACTCCATGATGGACTTGAGCATCTGCTGGATAATGTGGATGTTGTAAAGCAGCTTGGCCACACCGTTGGCGTTAAGAGCATGCAGGAACTGAGTGGAACCCACAAAGACATTGTCAATGTACTTGGACACACCCTTGAGAACCACGTGGCGGAAGTTGGGGTTCAGAAGACCAGACATGCACTCGTCACACTGCAGAATGTCACCATCCAGTTGGCTGACATACGTGTCTCGCTCGTCGAGAGGGTGGTCAAGGTAGTAGTCTCCATTGACCATAGCCTGCTCGATGTAGTACATGACTCGGACACGAATGTCGCATCGCAGTGTCACAAGACAGAGAGAAGACAGAGACTTGTACTCCTTGAGAGTCTTGTCAAACTCGTCGACAGCCTGACCAGCCAAAGTGAGCTTGACAAGTCCAGAGACCGACTCGCTGGATGTGGAAACGAGCTTGGAGGCGTCAGTGAGAGTCCATCGCTTTCGGAGCTCACCAGATTGAGCCATGGAGTCGCCATGAGCAGATGCAGGAGGAGTCTCGGTGACCACGTTTCTCAGCGACTCAAGCTGCTCAAGAGACCACTCCAGAGAAGACACCAGGGTGCACATTGCTCGGAAAGACTTGGGGTCCAGAGTGTCTTGCTTGGTGATGGGAGTCTGGATCTTTCGCAGTCCGCCTTGCAGCTTGATGAGCAGGTTGGTCTCCTCGTCAATGAGCTGGTTGGAGTCCACCGAGTTTCGAACAATCTCAGTGGAAATAGACCGCAGCTTGGGGTCCTCAGCCCATCGAGCACACAATCTGATCTTGCTCTGGTCCTTGTCAGAATCAGCCCAAGAGATGAGAGTCTGGAAGTAAGTCTTGTACCTTGCGACAAACTTGGAGATTAGAGACAGGATCAGCGATGTGTACTTTTCACGGTAAAGTGAAGAAGTGTTGAGAAGTCGACAGAGCTGGAAGACCAGGGTGGAGAAAGCCTCTGCAGACTTGAAAATGGGAGCAGCCAGTTTGGAAGAGAGGCCATCAGTGATCTGGAATGCCTCGTTGGACTCCACAGTGGCAGAGAAGGCGTTCTCAAGCGAGTCTTCAAGCTGGGGAAGGAAGACAGAGCTGAGGAACTCGTCCAGGAACTGTCGGGGATGGCTGATTCCAGTAACCTTGGGATCGGGGAAGATGTTTTGCACCTTCTGCATGAACAGCAGTGTGGGATCCAGGAAGGCACGAACATTGAACACGTTAGGAGGAGTCAGCATCTCGTGGCTAAGAGCTGTATCCACTGTGACGAAAGGAGAGCCTGCATTTCGAGATGTGGAATGCAAGGCATTTCCTGATGCAGATGCCAAACCAGGCACAGAGTGCTCAAGGACACCTCTCAGAATATCATTCTCCTGGTTGAACTCATCAGGAATTCCTCCAGGGTTGTCAAGCTTGAACAGGGGCTTTCTGGTAGTACTACTTCGCTTGGTGACGGGTCTGAAGGGAGGAGGGATGTCAAAGTCCAATCTGTTTGGCGCAGAGATGTTGGAGGCATCTGTGATGTAGGATCGGAGCAGCATCTTGACCTCAGACTCCATAGTCTGCCACACTCCGAGAAAGTTGTACTCGAGGGTCTTTTTGTGGCCGTCGTGTCGGTTAGTAATCGCCTTGGACACCTCATAGAATGCACGGTGGCCCTCAAGGCATGCGGAGAGCTTGGAGTACAGGGTCCAGACCAGGTCCTTAAGCACATTCAGTCCAATGTCTCCATTGATAGGACCAAAGAAGTCGGAGAGGTAGCCAGTGGCCGAGGGGTTGTTGGAGTTACCTCGCTCCTCTGTGCTATCACCTCCATACTCTTGCAGGTCTCGTAACGATTTGGGGAAACGAGCAGCAACTTCCTGTACAGTCTTGTCCACCAGCTTGTGAATCTCGATAGGTAGACGCTGGTCGACAATCTCAAACAGCGATGGCAGACGGTTGAGGTTGTTGACTGTCTCGAGAATGAGTTGGATGTAGATGAACGAGTTTTGCTCGGGGTTGGCCATCTGAGAGGTAGTGCTTTCTTCAAATGGCTGGTCCTTATGTTCAGCAAGATCAGACAGGAAGTCTCGCAGTTCCTCGGAGCCTGAGAAGGTCATGGTGGCCTTTCCACCCTTACTGATCTCATGGTCCAGCTTGTCCATGATGACCTGTTCGATATCGCCTACAGATCGAGCTCCTGTGAGAGACTGCGAGCTGAGGTTTGAAATGTTGCCAACCCACCGTCTATCACAGTAGGGAGACTTGAGGTACAAGTGCGAATGCAGCTCTTCGACGAGATGTGCGAAAATAGACGATTCCTGGGACAGCAGGTATGTTTTGAGACCCTCCAGGGAGGAGATTGATGCCAGTCCATCGTCATCGAGGAATCTGAGCGCACTGTGGAGCGTTTCTTGTGCGGAGAGAAACTGCTTTTTGGAGATTTCTGTGTCCAGCTTGTCGGGAACCGCCTTGAGATCTTTGATCTTTTCCAGAATCTGAATCATTTGCTTGTATCGCTGCGAAGTAGCACCCAGCTCCTTGAGAATGGGCTTGTTTCTGGAAAGCGCGCTTTTGCTCTCGACTAGCTGCTGTTTGAGCTGTCGCACATTGTCGTGGGATTCAGCAATGCTCTGAGCAATCGATCTGTAAGAACCCACCGAGGAGTTGAACCCCTGGTAGTTGTCATTGACCACGTCCTTGAGCACGTTGCTGATGTCCGAGGTGAGTTTCTCGTAGTCCTTGGAGAACCGGGCCTTTCCAATTGACGACGTATCCATCAACGAAAGCGCCACCTCGAGGATATTGGCATTGTCTCGACCCAACTCGGGCCACTCATAGTCCACTTTTCGACACAGCTCATCGATCTTACGTGTCACGGGCGAGGGAGCGTGGTCCGAATGGTCACGTGGAGCCACAGACAGTCGTCTGGTCGTGCGGTGGTTGTCGGGCAGACCCAGATAGCTCATTGGTGTGGGTCTGTGCGGTGGTTGGACTCTGTCTGGTGATGGAGATATTCACTCGTTGCTGGCGTGGAGGTGAACTCTATCCTGCATCCTGGACTTAGCGGAATTTGCCAACTTAAGGTGAAACAGATGAGGGAGATGAGGGAGAGGGAAAAATGAAGGATGAGAGAAGTGGTTGATGAAAACAAAATTAACAATTTGATAATCTGGCCTATTCAGTTGTTTTTGCGGTCACTAATGACATATCTAGAGTCTCCCTCAAAAGCTCATTTCACTGGAGATAACTCATGCACGTCTCTTACAAGCTTCACTCTATGGAGTAAGCATAAGCCATGATTGCAACTGAAGAGCTATGAGAGAGACAATTGACATGTAGTAGACGGATGCTGCTGTCTGGCCTGCAATAATTTTTTTTGTGTGTTTCTGCCTTCAATTGCAGCTCCTCCTTCTTGAAAGGTCCACTACTATACACTCCTTAGTTTATTCACTCATGTCTAACCGGAGATGACAACCTCCCAACTAAATACTTACACTTCGTCCACCACGTTTTTATGATTACTAATGCATTAATAATATTATGGGAATCAAGAAAAGACCCTCAGGTATCCACTTCGGTCAACTGAGAGAATCATCTCGTATGGCCGTAAGAGAATGGCCGTATCGGTAATCAGATCCTGGTGGTTCTTGAAACTTCTCTGCTGCTCAGCAGAAATGATGGAGAACCGAGAGGGCTTGCCAACACGTTTCTTGTTCACAACAGGAGACACGAGCTTCTCACTGATGGTGACCATCTTGGGATGAGACTGAAATCGAGAATATTGGACTCGACAGCCTTCCTCGTCCAGGCCCGACACGATACAGGAGTTCTCAGGAGAACTGATATCACATAGTCGGACAATCCTGTCAGAAGTGGAGTAGACGAAGTAAGCGTACTTACCGTCATCGGTGAGAGTGAGAGAAGTGGAAATAAGCGACTTGGAGTCCTCTCCATCTTGAATCTCCTCCTCGAGAATACCCTCATCAGCAACAGCTTCACCATAGAAACTCTGGAACTCTTCGCTGTCCACCTGAACAGGCTCGAAGTTCATAGTATCGACAGTGGAGTTGTATGGCTGGTATACCTCAGTGCAGGTACCTCTTTCAATATCCCATACAGTCACTAGACCTCCAGAAGAGCCGCCAGACACAAAGATTCGCTTTCCTCGACCTCTAGGCTGCAGACAAATTCGATGGATAGCTTTTCGACCAGGAATACCCCAGGATTTGACCAGAAGCTGGAATCGAAGGTCCCAGAGAGTCAGAATACCTCTGGAAGTTCCAACAACCAGCCAATTGCCTCTCTTGTCCACCGCGAAAGTTGTAGGAACACCATAATGAGGAGGGTTCTCAAGAGAGTAAAGCAAGGTCAATGAGAGTGAGCCTTCTTCAATACCTCTGATGTCCAGAGCCTCAACTCGACCCCTTGTTGTGCACATGACCATGGTCTGTCTATGCAACTCAAGCCAAGTACAGTGCCCACCAGGGAGTTTGTGAGTGTACATGATTTCGTATCGCTTGCATCTTTCCTTCTCAAACACCAGCTTGATGAACACCAGCTTCGAGGACTCGGTGGCAGCTACTAGAATGTTGGTAGTAGCAAATGCAAGTGCCTTGACCTTCGACTGGAGGTCGATTGTGAGACAACTCTTGAAAATGACATTCTTCTCAAGCTTGTCACTCTCCCAGATTTTAACAGTGCCATCGTCAGATCCAGTAGCAAACACCTGCTGATTGTGGCTCACAACAATGCGGTTGATTTGAGCGGTATGTTCGTTTGAGATGGCAACGAGAGTACCTGTAGGCTTCCACCGCTTGGAGTTCATGGTTTGAGTCTCGATGGCGCCCTCAGGGTTTTCTCTGATAGACTCGGATGCCTCCAAGTAGGCTTGGTGAAGCATTTGCTGAACATAGACGTCCTTGCCATCGTAACTGGAGAAGGTGGAAGGCTTAGTTTCGTCAGGGAATGCCACACCTTCCTTTAGAAAGACGTTGTTGAGAGGAACTCCCTCAAGATCAAGAGCTCCGGCGTCATTTTCCTCCCTGATCTGAGCAATCTGGCCAGCCAGTTGAAGAATGTATGGTCTCATGGTTGCGAGTTTCCACAGATCAGCAGTGTCGAAGCCAATGTTCTGCAACTTTCCAATCCAGATATCGTCTTCAGGTGATCTGGCAATCGAGTCGTAAGTCATGTTGCTGGCATCCATCTTCACTGTGCTTACAGCAAAGTTGCTCATTTGACCTGGAAGCTGAGATAGAACAAGACTCTGAGCGAGGGACTCATGATTGGCGGGTTTCGAGTCCATATCCCAAAACAGAGAGTTGGGACTCTTTTTTCCCGCCCAGGTAATAGCCAGAGAAAATACTGCTCGACTAAGAGGCTTCTTGGAGTTGAAGTAGAGAGTCTCAAGGTCAAAATCTGTCACATCGTTGGCCAGATAGGGCCGAACGGCGGGGAAAAGAAGACAGAACTTCTCAGCGGTGTTCAGCCATAGTGAGCAGACATGGACAAACTTGAAAGCAGCCAAACGGATCCAGTTGTTGGGACTCAATGTAAGCTTTAGGGCAATTCCGGTGGTTTCCCAAATGACTGCCTTTCTAATCAGACCCAGCTCTGCAAACACGCACAGCACACTCATGATCTTATGTACCACAGCCTCTTCACTGTCAGCTAGAGTCTGAATCATGAGTGGGAGAATGTACCGTTCCAAAGATACAGCTCCAATAAAAGGAGCCAGCTCAAGCATGGCATCAAAGAATGCAAGTCTCAGAGCATAGTTTCGGTCATTGAGGTAAGTGATAAGATGACTGAGTAGAACATCATTGGTTCTTCGCTTGCCGAAGAATACAGCAAGGTCTAGGATGTTCTTGAGTAGTGCCACCTTGACAACTGGTTCTGTATCAGTAATCAGTCCTACTGCGCAGTCCTCGAAAGACTCCACCAGCTCCTCCCTCTCTGTATTCACATTCTGAGTCTTGTTCCCGTTCAGAGTTGTAGTCATGTTCGCCAGACGACCAGCTGTCTTTGCAAACAGAGGAAGGTAGAGTGCGAGAGCTTCTCTTACAATGACCTCGTTCGAGTTGAGCAGTGGCAGAAGACGAGGAACGAGGTACTCGGAGAAGACGGTCTTGTTCAGGGGTGTAATAGCCTGAACCATCTTCATGAGATGTGCCACACTTCGAATAGCAGCTACCTGGACAACTGCAACCGAGTCATTCAATAGAGAAACCAAGTAAGGCAAACTTCTATCGAGTCGAACTTCATCATTGACAAACTGTGAGAATATGAGAATCAGATCACACGCCTTGATTCGACTGATGGACGAGGTGGTATGCTTGAGGGCCGTGAAAATGACCGATAAATAAATTAGGGGAATCTCATCTGCTTCTTGCTGGAGATCCCTGATGACCCAGTCCTTGACACCGGGTAGATTGATTGTGACGCTCTCCTCGGTGGGAGGAAGAGCTAATGCTAAGTCTGACTTCTTGGGTACACCCCATTCAGGAGTCATTTTGAAGTTGAGATAGATGCTCTCAATACGGTCATCACAAGCTGTAGGACCCTTCATATACGTCAATGAAGCAATAAAGTCGTATACAAAGTCGTAGAACTCTGCAGGGAAAGCAGATCCCTTGAACTTGGTGAGATACTCAGAAGCACTCAGTCGGTCTTCTGGCTTGAGAGAAATCATGCTTCTTACCATTTCCCGAGTTCCTTCATCTTCAATTCCGTCCAGTTGAGGCTCATATTCTCCTTGTCTGTACTTGTAGAGCTGTGACAGAGAGAAGATAGGTGTGCCTTCGCAGAACAACTCTGCAATGACACATCCCAAACTGAACACATCATGGGCACCTGTGAGTTCCATTTCTTGAGGAGCGCTTTGGGGATTGGAAGAATTGACATCCGCGAACCGTTCAGGGGCAAGATAGCACGTTCTTCTCAAAGAGGTATCGAAAAAGAAGGAGAAGAAGGAAGGGTCGTCAGAAGGTAGACTAACCGGCTTGAAAGGTGCAAAATCAGACAGCAGAGCCCAATTCCACGACGTCACAAGTGTATTTTCACTCTTGATGTCTCCATGAAACACACCCCTAGCATGACACTGTTCCAGACCCTTCAGTAGCTGAAATGCAATCCACTTCTTCTCGGTGAGATCAAGAAACGGTCTCGTACTGATTCGGTCGTACAGGTTTGTCTTGAAATTCTGTCGAACCAGGTACCCTGCTCTATCAGTCTCAAGAACTCTCTGGTAAGGTGCAGCATTAGGCACATCTGCCAGTAGTCTCCGTTGGTCTGTATTAGTATAGTGATCAATCGTCTCTCAGTCCAGCCATACTCACTCTCTAGCTGCTTTCCATAACTCGCAAGGTCCACCCTCAACGCAGGTTTAATGAACACCTTGACAATGACACTCTCATTGCTGTCTATTCTCGAGCCCTGAATAGTCTTGAGGAACCGCGAATTACCGAGCTTTTTCTCGTAGAGAATGTCGTTGAGCTCGGCGACATAAGCCTCGATACTGACTGTGGCCGCAGACGTCGACACCAGCGATATCTGAGCTCCCATGGTCGCAGTATGAAGGAAATGCTGTGATGTTGTTGATGGTATTACGCCCCTCTACGCTACATCACCCACATTATGCACGATAAAGGTGCCATGCGGAACTAAGTTGGTCACGTGGGGAGGAAACTAAAATAATAAATAAAATGCTAAATAAAAAGAGAACAAATATACAAGCACAGAAAACTAAAAAATTGTAATGGTAAGCTAGCCACCTACACACCCCTCTGCTCTCAGCATATAATATATTCCACTATTTACCGTGTGTGAATGTAGTCTTGGTGATACAGCCTATGAGGGTGTATAGCCCCTCCAGGAGGAATGCCCCGAACCTCACGGCGGAAGCCCCGGACCTCCTCTTCCAGCTCAGCTTTCAAGTTCTCAAAACTAAGCGACTCAAAGTTGAAGTCGACGGGGCTGGTCATGATGGCCTCGCTCGACGAGTTCTGGAAGTTGGCCAGGTACTTGTGACGAAGAGCTCCCACTGCACTCACCCGCTTGGTGGGGTCGAACCGCAGCAGCTTTCCAATCAGGTCCAATGCGGCAAAATCCGCATCGGGAAACAGCTTGGAGTATGGGATGCCTGTGTACTGGGGCATGTTGGACTCCAGCACCTCCCAGGTCTTCTTGATGCCCATTCGATCCAATACCGGCTTGGAGGGAATGCCCACCACCTTGCAGATCTTCTTGAGCTGGTCCATGGGGTTCTGGCCCTGAAAAAGAGGGTGTCTTCCAAGCAGCTCGCCAAAGATGCACCCCACAGCCCAGATATCGATCGCCTCCGTGTAGTTTCGGTAGCTCATGATCAGCTCTGGGGCTCGGTACCATCTCGTTGCCACATAGGCTGTGATTTGTGTCTTGTCGTTGAGGTCGTAGTTCATTCCCCGGGCAAGGCCAAAGTCACAGATTTTGACAACACCGTCTCTGCTGACAAGGAGGTTGCCAGGCTTGAGGTCTCGGTGGATGACCTTGCCCGAGTGAATGTACTTGACTCCACACAGCAGCTGGTACATGAAGCTTTGGAGATGGAGGTTGGTGAGCTCGATAGGTCCTCTGATGACATTGATGAGATCAAAGTCCATTAGTTCTGTGTTAGCGGGAAAGAAAAACGGCATTGAAATATTTCGAAGACAGTCAGACCATCACCTGAAAACAAACATCAATCCACAAAGACATGTAGACACATCATCTCTTCGGCATTTTATACTCACCCTGATAACAATAGAGACCGTCGTATGGCGCCTTGGTCACGTAGTCGAGGTCTATGAGACTGACAATCTGTGTTAGTGGGTATCAGGTATCACATCAAGAATGAAACTCACGTTTCGGTGGCCACGTAAGCAGCGCATCAGTCTGAGCTCCCGCAGGGCTCGTCGCACCAACACCTCGCGGTTGAAGATGTTGTTGACCTTCTTGACGGCAATCAGATGCTGATCTTCGCTCTTGAGGTCCTGTGCCGAACACACGGTTCCATAGGTGCCCTGGCCCAGTCGTTTGACTAGGCGGTATCTGGCATCCACGGCAAAGTGGATCGCCTGGTAAGCGTTTCGAGACGGCTCATCCATGGTATCAGAATCTGTGCTGTTTCGGGGGTATCGCTATTTCTGATCTGGGATGTAAAAGACACAAAAGTGTTGAGATTGGTTTGAGGCTGCTCCAGTTTTGTGGGTTATGTGTTTTAGGGTGCGTCTGACCTGCGGGCTGTCAGTCTAAGCGGAACAAGGTTTCGTGGTTCAGACGTGA
The DNA here is from genome assembly GCA_001602355.1 of Yarrowia sp. JCM 30695. NCBI lineage: Eukaryota > Fungi > Ascomycota > Dipodascomycetes > Dipodascales > Yarrowia > Yarrowia sp. JCM 30695. Next base: position 4,618,519 of record BCLX01000001.1, read on the forward strand.
GAAACCAAACAAACGGAATGTTGCATAGGGGAAAATACGAAGCATAATCCAGCCTCTACACAAAATACTCCAACAACACTACCAACTAAACGGACGCTGAAACACGGCCGCCAGCTACCGCTCCAACACACACATCTGCTCAGTCGCTACGAGGACATACAGCTTTACGACCACCCCCAAAAACGGGACTCTTCCGCGAGTTGTACCATGTCTTATACTCCAGGAAGCACGAGAAAGTCCATGGCAAGACACAGGTCCACGCCTGTGCTGGCAGACAATTCGCGCTGGAGTGACGCGTCCTCATCCTTCGGTCTGGAACAGCCCCGGATGCCAGCCGCTTCGTCTTCTTCTCGAAATGTGAAACAAGACACTTCTCTCCATGTGGCAACCCCCGACAGAAGCGTCTTTGTTGGGGCTGAAAATAGTCCGATGAGTGACCACGGAGACCAGTTTTTTCTCAACGGCTGGAACGGAAGGGCTGAGGAATACAGCTACCAGAGCATCTTCAGCGACGACGGCGACTCTCTCACCGGAAGCCAATTCAGCGCTCTGTACAAGTCAGCTCCCCATGTTTTCGTGAGGCATGGGTTTGAGGCTGTGGGAGATTCTGCAGATATCGATGAGGGCTCGTCCGGAGGGCCTCATAGCTCGTCGGACATGAGCATTGATAAGGACAGCTCGCCGTCGTCTCTGCCTCCCCCATACTCCAAAGATTCGCTCCACACCAGTGCTGGATACCCTCTAGGCGCTCACCACGAAACTTCGCTGATCCCACAAGACATTCCGCTTGGCTACAGCGACGAAGACAGCTCTATTGCCTACGATTCCCACCACAGCACTCCCACTAAGACCTACCTCAACATGTCTAACACTAAACCAGTGGCGCCGACACAACCGCACAACCCTGCCGCGCCTTCAACTTCTGGAAACAATGTCGGCACGAGCTCCAGAGCTACTCCTTCTACCAGGAAACAGGAGAAGCTCCCTGCGTCTGATCCAGTTCCTGCCAGCAGGCCCAACACCCAAAAGCCCGTGCCAAACCAGGCTGCCCCTGCTCCTGCTACGGCTGCGGCTTCTTCCAAGGCTCCTACTTCTTCTAAGGCTCCTGTCTCTGCTCCTGCCCCTGCTCCTGCTTCTGTTCTGAGTGAAACCAAAGCCCCCGCTAATGTCGCTCCCACAGCTTCCAGCTCGAGGTCTCCCCCACCCACTTCCTCTTCCAGCACTTCTACCGTCAAGGACGGGCCCGAGGCCTCCAAACCGGCAGTCCCGCCTGATGCCAAGGCGTCATCTTCCAAGCCTGCCGGTATGTCCGCCTCTCCCTTCAACGACTCCCCACTGCCCAAGAACATTCCACGTTTAGATCCGACTGCTCCTTTGACTCGGGAGTCTCTAAAGGCAGTGTACGCGGCCAGAAAGGTCTTTGAGTTGTATATGGATTCTTACCAGCACCTACTGGCCGTGGCCAAAGATTATGATGAGCTGTTCGCGAGATGTTCCACCAACAGGGACAAAGTGAAGGCTGCTCTATCTGCGGATCAGCACTCTGAGAAGCTCGGACCTCTGACGCAGGAGTTTGAGTCTCTCCAGGAGGCCATGGCGGAGACGTGTACGATTTGGTACACAGCCAATGCAAAGCTGCATCGCAGCCACGGCCATATGGCGACAGTGCTCCAAGACGTGACGACTGCTGCTTTGCACAACGGGGACTCCGTGGCGATGGCTGCTATTGTGAATGATCGCGAAAGGACAATCGGGGAGAAGACACACGAGGCCAAGGAGGCGACTGACGCCAAAGCCAAAGCGGAAACGAGAAACAATAAGTTGAAGGAGAAGGTGGAAACGATCAATTCCGCTAAAGAGGAGCTTAGTAGGAAACTTTCCACCAATACAGCTCGTCTGGATGACGTTACTGCTCAACTGAATCAATTGTCAGAGGAAAAGCGCACGCTGGAAGATAAGAACGCAAACGAGACTACTTTTCACGCTCTAAAGGTGTCGACACTCCAGGACTCGATTACCTCCCATGACAATATCGTCAAGCAGCTCAACGATCGCATTCTTGATCAGCAAAGACTCCATGAAGAAGAGGTTCGGGGTCTGAAGGCTGAGATTGCTACCCATGAGAACGTTGTTACGGAGCTCAACAACATGAGAGCCCAGCAAACAGCTCATGAGGGAGTGGTTAGGGATCTTCGTGCAGAGCTTGCAAGTGAAAGGGCTTCTAAGAGTGAACTTGTCGAACAATGTGATCGTCTTGATAGACAGAAGGATCGTCTTGTCGAGCAAAAGAATCGCCTTATTGAAGAGAGTGATAGTTTTGCTGAAAAACGCGATGCCTATGATCAAAAGATTTCGAAACTTCAGTCTCAGCATAGGAAAAAGATTGTTGCGCTCCAGCTTGAGGCCGATGGCCGAGCTACGGCATCCACGGTTGAGATAGAAAGATTGAAGAATTCTATCAATGCTCTTAAGGTCGATCGCGACGCCCATGCTGAAGAGGTTCAACGTCTCGAGGCTGAGCGTCGTGAACATGTTCGTCAGATTTCAGGTCTCGAGGCTACCATCGATGGCAATACTACTTCCCATGCTTTACGGGCTGCCGATATGGATGAGCTCCGGCGGGATAGAGATCGAGTGGCGGGTGAGCGCGAGCGTCTCCGTGGTGAGCATCGGGGTATCCAGCAGGAGAGAGATCGCCTTCTGAACCAGTCCCGCGATCTCACAGCTGCCAATGAAAGGCTCAAGGGCGAGAATCAGCAACTCAAAGAAACGGCCGCACGTCTCGCGGAGGAGAGAGAAGTTGCCATAAGCGAGCGTGACAACCTCAGTGTAAAGGCTGGTGACCTCCAGAAGTCTTTGGATAAGGAGACAACTTCTCATGAGGAGACTACAACTCAGGCCGAGACTCTCACGAGGGAGAGGGACGATGCGACAGCCATTCGTGATGAGCTTGAACGGCAGGTCAATGCTCTCACAGAGGGCGTTCACAGGATTCGAAATGAGAGAGACGAGGCGAGAACCGAGTGCGCAACTCTCGCGGCTCATGTTGCCGAGCTCCAGGGTGATGAGACTCAGGCGTTGCCCAACTTTTCTGCGAAGGACGAGAATGACGCCACGTCGAAGCTTGCGAAGCTCGAGCAGCAGGTGCGATCTCTTGCCGACCTGGTCATGAACTACACTGGCACTCAGAGTCTGGAAGAGCTGCTTGCTGGCATTCGACAGGCTCTCTCTGAGCTGAACGGTGCCAACACAACGAGCTCTACTGTTGGTGTGAATGCTCGTCTTTTAGCATCTCTGAAAAACCAGCTTGCCGCTGAGAAGACAGCCCGGAAGCAGGCCCAGGAAGATCAGAAGGCCGCCCAGGAGAGCTACACTCGAGAGAACAAGGCTCTGCAGAAGGAGAAGCTGAGGCTCAAGTTGGCTGAGACTGAGCAGGCCAAGAAGTTACGGGCTGCCGAGGAGGCCCAGGAGGAGTTGGAGCTCAAGTGTATGGGACTCGAGGCCAGACTCGGCAACAGGTACAAGTCGTCTTACTCCAGTGCTTATGACTCCGATTTCGACGACCTGCGACAGGAGAAGGACAGACTGGAGACTGAGAGTCGAGACCGTGAGACTCGTCGGCTGAGGCTGGAATTGGAGAGGGAGCGGCAGCGACGTCAGCTGGCTGAGGACAAGCTTGATATGGAGCGAGACGGCCGATACGACTCCGGCCGATACAGAGACTCCTACCGAGACTCATACGACACCTACGCCGACAAAGTGCGAGTCAACATCAACCTTGGTGGTTCTGATGCCTACGGCGGCAAGGACCCCGCTCTTGTGTCTCTCGCCCGTCAGAAGATTGAGACTTTTCTGGCGGGCGAGCGGTATCGTAGGAGTGCCGGGTCGATGAACGGAGCAGCCCATGACGACGAGTACAACCGTCTACAGTTGTACCTGATTGACTCGATGGGCATTGAGCATGCTCGCAAGATCCTGACCATGCTCACTCGTCAGATTGGAGAGCCAGTCACTTCTCTGCCCAAGGAGCTGGACAAGCTGATGGGCAGCAAGCAGGTACTCACCAAGTCGCTGGAGTTTATTGACGATGTGGTTCGGTACTCCAACAACGATCCCAATGGCCCAGGTATTCGAGCCGAGCCAGGATCGGTGCAGTGGTCTTCCAAGCTCAACAGTGAGATGAGCCATCTGAAGAAGGCTCTTTACAAGTCACATTCGGGAAGGAGGTATTAGGATGGAGGCGTGATGGGGGAAGGGACTTGGAGGAACTGTTTAATTTATAATGTATGGTATTATGGTATTCGATGTCGTTGTAGTGTAGTTCAAGTGTGTGTAGAAGCAGTTGTGTAGTAAAAGGTTGTACGAGTAGCTGGTTTGTTGCAGTATTACTGTAAGTTGCATATTAATTCATCGATACTTTCACCACACGCCATTGTTTGACATTTCGTCTCATTCATATTCCCACCTCCTTAACCCTAACCTGTATCTTGATATCAGAGTTCCAAAGTTTGGATATCTGGAATAAATTTTGTGAATTATTCAACTACAATTCATCACCATCACACATGCAAGCGACCAAGTCAGACACCAACAAAATCACGTGGGAGGACACGGAGGTGCCTGCTGTTTGCACCCAGTGTCTTGGAGCAAACCCGTACATCCGAATGACCAAGGAAAAGTACGGCGCCGAGTGCAAAATGTGTACCAGACCTTTCACAGTGTTTCGATGGCAACCAGAACGAGCACAAAAGGGTTCGTCTCGTGGAAAACCGCTCAAGACGAATGTCTGCTTGACGTGTTCTCGTCAGAAGAACTGCTGTCAGTCTTGTTCTCTTGATTTGACCTATGGTCTGCCTTTGGCTATTCGAGATGCAGCTCTGAAGATGGAGCAAGAAGGAGGTGGAGGAGGACTGTCGTTGAGCTCATCTTCCAATACTATCACAAAGCAGTTTATTGCTCAAAATTATGAGGAGCAGTTGAAGCAGGATCAGAGACTGCTTACTGATAACTCGGTGACTGGTACAGGTAAGGCTCAAAGTGCAGCCAAGGGACTGTTGAAACAGCTGGCAAATGCCATGCCTTACAGAAAGGAGCTTTATGAGAAGGGCCAGAAGGATAAGAGACCTGCTGACAGTCGAGACAGCAAAGCTTTGACGGCAGATGTGACTAAGATTGCATCAAAGCTACCTCTGACAGGAAGCACCACTCCAGTTCCCAAAGATGCCTCTATCAAGAGTCTTTTCTTTATGGGAGTCGAAGACGATCTTCCCGAGCATGTCATCAGAAAGCATTTCACTGAAACTGGAGGAACCATCTCGTTATTGACGGTTGTTCACCGTGCTCATTGTGGATACGTTGTGTTTGAAACTAGAGCTGCTGCTGAAAAGGCTGCTGCGGCCATTACTGGAGGACGGCTTGTTCTCAATGGTTGTCGTCTTCGTGTTGCATGGGGCAAACCTCGAAACCTAGGAGCTTCTTCTGATGAGCAATGGAAACTGGGCCAGATGATCAAAAAGTACCTGAGAAGCAAGGGTGGAAGCTCTAGCAAAGATGGGGCTGCAGGACGAGACGAGGCACCTCCTCCTCCTCCTGGTCAGGGTATCAAGTACCAGAGCCAGGGCAATATCGAGTTGTAGCCAGAGAGCTGCTTACATAATTATTTATTAACATGTATTATAGAGGTGGTGTGGAGTTCGTAAAAGCGTAAGGATTTAGCGTGAGGTGTAGAGTGTACTCACAAGGTAGTTAGGCAGCCACCATACTGTCGACTTGGATTGGTGTTTAGACTGCACTCAGCCGTGTTTCTACAAATAGCTAGACTCTAGATTACCAAATGATACGTCCTGCTTATGTAAGTGAACGGAAGACAAGAGTTGCTGAGTCTTCAAGAACTACTTGTGACTTGTGAAATGTACCGTTCGAGTATTTGAGTGCACTCTCGCTTCTAGCCTCCATTGGACTTAGTCTACTTATGATATCTCTTCCACATTTGGGTCGACTTTATTGTATAAAATAGTTAGTGTACATGCTGTATATATATCTGTCTCTGTATAGCTGAAGCAATGATGAATACCGTAGGCTGCTTCTAGTCGTTCTCTCTAACCGTAGGTATCATCAAACTCCTCCTCGCTGTCAGGCTCGATTTCCGCTTTAGCAGCCAGATCTTTTCGACACATGGGACAAGTGGCGTTCAATTTGAGCCATGGTGCGATGCATTCCAGATCGAAGTGGTGCTTTCTGTTGCACGGAAGTCTGACTACCAGGGGGTACTCGTCCTCCAGGTACGGTGTGGAACAAATGGCACATGAGTCAGACTCTTTCAGCTGCTTCTTAGGGATCCGATCCAGAGTATCGAGGTACTCCTGACCCAGGCCCTTGGGTTTTGGAGCTTCACCAGTCTGGAGATCGAGTCCGTCGATGAACTGGACGAAGAAGTCAATGATTTCGTTTCGATCCAGCTGGCGGATCGCCCGTTCAAACGCTGGAACGTAGTCTGGACCAGGGTTCGTATCGCTCACTCCAGCTCTTCGATCTCGGTCTCGTTCGACATCTAGAAACTGCTGGAGGTTGGCTCCGAGGGTGTTGCGAGGGTGGTTGCCGTCCTGGTCGGTGGACCCGTTGGCGGTCTCGTTGGAGATATTGTGGTCCTGTTCGTAGTTGGACATTGGAGTGGCGATTAACGCTGCATCGCAGCTGCGTAAGGTAGTATCTATCACGTGCCGAAAGAGGTAGGGTGGCAATCAGTGTTCAGGGTGAGGGTGACCTTTGCTGAGTTCGATTCCTGCTTGAGCGCTTATAACGTCACATTGTTGATCGGAAATCGCTGATTATCAGATTTTCATCGGCACGCCACCATGACGAAATAATATTTTTAAAGAGCTCATCGGGCCATTTACACTTTTGCAGATTCCACTTTTTCCACCTCCACATTAGGGCCGAATAATTAGCCGATTTTCGCTCGTCCACATTCCAACGTCTCTTGTGCTTCTCGACTTAGCGAGGTGTTCATTTAGATTGCTGCCTGTGGTGGTTAAACTCGCACGATACGTTCGATTTGGGACTTTCAGACTTTGGCCTTCAGGAACCCGAGTGTAGGTATGTACAGGGCCAAGGGAAAAAGCCATGCCATCTCTGCATTGGTGCAGCGTGATGAGCGATATATGAAAGGCAGTGGCTATAGATTGTATGACCTGGAAAGGGATGCATTGATTGGTCCGGTGCGACAAAAGCGCCTTTATGTGGGCAACCCCAGGTGCATGTTTTTTTTCTTGTCCACCCCCGCTCGCCCATGAGACATTTAGTGGGTTGCTCAGTTGCCCGGTAACCATGATCGTCGTTGTTCTCGAAGTCTGTTTCTTTCGAGAGGAAATCGTCCATTTCGGTATGTGGGGAGAATTTAGGCTGCACAATTTGAACACCCAAGACCATATGGAACATGTGCCTCTGACTCTTGTTGGGACAAAACGTTTATTGCCTGACCACCTCGAGAATGCAGGATTTAACCACCGTTACTTAGCTACTTGTACACTTGCACCTGTCACCACCATGATACCCACAAATAACAGCCACACCACGATCATAACAACGTAAGACAGGCGTATCCATAGCAAAGAGTGTCCACACGACTATGGAAGGCCCCCGAAAAAAAGATGGCACCGGAGTTAAGGATGGCGTGCTCTTTAGGTTGGAACGTTTCAAACTCAAGCGACCTTGAACGGCAACAAAGCCGAAGATGGTAAACAGGCCATGATGACATTTACCACCGAGGTGAGCAAATGTTGAGCAAATGTGGAACAACTGCTTCGATTTCCGTCAATGCAGCCACATCAGCGGGGGAGTTCCCCAACTGGAGCTGTGAAGTATTGCTGTGATCGCGCTACATGCGCCTACTGAGGGTTGCACATCACCACCCGTCTCTGACACATGATTTCCCGTGTCTCGTCCCAAGGGTCTGTTACAGACGCGTAGTGTAAAGCTCATCCCCTTTCTCGCGCACTGTGCGAACACAGCCTCGAGGAACTCGCATCCCTACTGCAAATCCCAAATTCTGTAACACTGAGGTACGAGGATCAAATCGCACGAAAGACGGCACGCAAAGCGACACAGCCGCGATTCTGGGGTAGCATCTCCGCCTCGGGGGGCCAGGCTTGCGCAATTTGACACATCCCGCACATCTTTGTGGACCCAAACGACGACAAGACCCCAAGCTTCATTGCTACCGTCATCGGATAGACTCAAACTCCAGAGTTATCCACTTGGCTTATGCAAACGCACAATGGGACGTCAGGGCACCGCGTCTTGGCGTGGCAATCGCTCCATTTGTGGGGTTACGATCATAAGTCAGGTCTATTATGCCCATTGTCAACTTTTCCCGGGTATGGAGAGCTAGCTGGGCTAGATTCGACCACTGATTGAGGTCTATAGCCTCCAATTGGCCCGCCGTAACCCCACCGGGACGTGTTGCCTTTCAGGTCTTCCTTCGAGCTTTATTTTCATTCTGGTTTGAATTCTTTGTTGACTCAGAACTTGCTTTTTCGCCTTGCCTAATCCAGCTTAATCCAGACGACGATGAAACCATCTTTTGCGTGGTAACTTGCACCTGAGCTGCCCGGAGGGCCAATCCATTCTTCCCCACAAGCATTGTTTACTCGTGGCAGTGTTCCCGTCATCGCTGCCGACCCCTGAAGAGCGACAGGAACAATGGTCTAGCTAGCGGTCACAGTTACAGACTCTTTTAGCCTGCAAAATAGCATGCCGAATGAAACTAGACGCATCGTAAAGAGACATGCCAAGAATTGTTCATGTATACCCCACGCATCTAAACGAGTGCGCCATTAATGGCCCCGGTGCACCTTCAAGCACAAATGGGGCAGCAAGACCCTAACCGAGGAAGTTAGTCACCGTCTGGAATGAAACACTGCTCTCTTCTAGGCCCGAGAGAAAGTGTCTCGTAACCAAGAAAGGTAAGGTCTCTCGAGCCTAAAGCCTATGTCGAACGGGTTAAGCCACGCGTGGAGGCATTGGAGTGTTAATCAACAGTTTGAGACATTAGACATGCCGGCGAAAGGCCCATCTTTATGGGCCTCCCCAAAGATATAAAAGGTCGCTCTCTTGCTCCCCTTTTCCCTCCTCATCAGATCACATTAATCTCTTCACTCGCTTAATACCACACACACATTCACAATGAAGTTCACTTCCGCTACCCTCCTCGCCCTTGCCGCCCTTGTCGTTGCTGACAACGCCGTTGTCTCCCAGATCAACGATGGCCAGATCCAGGCTCCTCCCGCTGGTGGTGAGGGTGCCAAGCCCGCCCCTGCTCCTTCCGCCCCTGCTGGAGGTGCTCCCGCTCCCGGTGCTCCCGCTCCTGGTGCCCCCGGTGCCGGTGAGGCCCCCAAGCCCTCTGGTGCCGCCCCCGGTGCCCCTGCTCCCGGTGCCCCCGGTGCCGGTGAGGCCCCCAAGCCTTCCGGTGCTGCTCCTGGCGCCCCTGCCCCCGGTGCTCCCGGCGCTGGTGAGGCCCCCAAGCCCTCTGGTGCTGCCCCCGGTGCTCCCGGTGCCGGTGAGGCCCCCAAGCCCGAGGCCCCTGCTGGCGGTGCTCCCGCTCCTGGTGCCCCCGGTGCCGGTGAGGGTGCTAAGCCTTCCGGCTCTGCTCCTGGCGCTGGTGAGGGTGCTAAGCCTTCTGGCTCTGCCCCTGCTCCCGGTGCTGGTGAGGGTGCCAAGCCTTCCGGCTCTGCTCCCGGTGCTGGTGAGGGTGCTAAGCCCTCCGGCTCTGCTCCCGGTGCCGGTGAGGGTGCTAAGCCCTCCGGTTCTGCCCCCGCCCCCGGTGCTGGCGAGAAGCCCGCTGGTGAGAAGCCCGCTGGCCAGGCCTCCGGTGTCGTCTCCCAGATCAACGACGGCCAGATCCAGGCTCCCCAGCAGACCCAGCCCCCCGCCTCCGGCCCTGCCCAGGCTAACGGTGCTGCCACCCTCGGTGCCCAGATTGTCGCTGGTGTTGTCGCCGCTGCCGGTGTCGCTCTCTTCTAAATTTGCGATCTTATGATATCCTCTAATTTATAAATAATCCGAATACTTCTCAATTCTACAAATCTGTGCCTGTAGCTTAGTAATATGGTAGATATAATTCACCGACACGAGGTTCTTTCAAGATCAGTATGAAATCGACTGGTTTGAGTCGTGCTTCATTTCCCTTCTCCGCGTTGGGAAATTCTCGAGGATGTTAAGGTGCGTGTATATGAAAGGTTAGCTTATCAGCATGCCTTATCTCAGCGTTGTTATCAGCCCCAAGATAAGGACCCTGAGTGATTGATAACCATAGTTAACTGAGTGTATGCGGAGGTTGCACCATGAACCAAATGAATAGCAGTAACCCCTACAAGTTGATATGCTCTACCATAGGTATACGAGTACTTCCCCCCTCCACTCACTATCACATCATCACTAAGTCGTATCGTCATATTCTCGATCCCTCTACAGCCCAAGCAAGGAGTCGATAAACACTGTACCAGGCACAGCTCTTTTTAGACCCATCAAACCACCTTTTAATAGCAGCAACGACCCATTATATATAATATCGCTAATTGCCCCTGACACTGTAGACCTTTCATGTTGCGTGATATGAAAATACGAACAGTGCCCACCCTAAAAACAGGGATGTGTGGAGACAAGTTGACAGCCAGACGTGTTGACAGACAGACTTTATGACAGACTCCTCGCTCACAATGGCCACCTGTCAAACTAATGAGATCTGACGTGGTTGCTTCGTTGTTCTTGACAGCTGAAGCTGTACGTTGACAGATGAGACAATATTATACTGAGCGGTTGCGCCAAGAAGAACAAGGGCCTGTCCGGAAATTAACCAGGAAGTGTCTTTTCCGTAAAATCGGCCCTTCTATGCGCCACCGTACATGCTCCTCCAGGTACAACCGTTTATATTTGCTCAAGCTTGCACCTTTGACTGGGGCTCCCTGTAGATAATACCAACGAGATATTATCAAGCGATAAGAACGTGGATAGCAGGGGTTGCCTGAATGGTCTCCTATTGTGCCATTAATCATCCTGACTCGTCATAGTTTCCCTCCAATGTCTTATCTGACCCACGGTTCTCGCAATCCACGAACATGCCATCAGAAATTATGGCTCCACCTGACATTCACCCCATGTGATATATTACTGCGGTCGACGATGCACGATGCAGCTTGAGCATAGCTGGCAGAATGTGCTCATTTCCCATTACCTGTCGGTGGCACTGGACATCTCGGTCTCCACTATACAGCCTATGACGTTCTGACAGGGCCTGAAAACTAAACTGCGATAAGCCACGGGGCTGCTGAGCTCATACAGTCAAGTTTAGCGCAGAATAACGGGAGAAGTGAGACACCATGCCAGGGAAGATACGGGAGAACCAGCCCGTGTGTGCCTGGGCAACAGGTGGTTATCAACAATGAGTTGTTAAAGGGTTAGTATCGTTAGTTTGCCGTTGCAACGTCCTCCGTCTCCGGACACCATTAGACCTCCACCCGTCACACCAATCCGGACGTAGGGGCACTAACAATTACCGCTATCGGCGACCTTCCGGCTTTCTAGACAGTCCGTTGCTACCAGTCTCCCTGACATCTCCAACCTCGGGTGGCATTCCCGAATACACTTTGGAATACGTTAGCATCATAATATCTGTACAGTCTTTTGGACATAATATTTCTCGCGAATCTTGCAATGCACGATTATTATTTCACCACGTCTGCACATACGTGAAGCCCAGACTTGAGGAAGCAGACATGAAGGTCTCCATTATGAAGCGCCTTGATGTGGAGTCTTGACGTGAACTTCATTGTTTACCCTTATCTAGCCGCTGCTTGGCATTTGGCTGCTTCACCAAAACGGATAAGTGGAGTCTTGCTATATCTGTTGCACAGGGTGATTAAGTCTTGGTTGTTCATTTGACAAGGAAGGGGCTTTTTTTCGTACGTGCAAATATTATTCGTGGATATTACGATATTATAGGGAAGCGAGCGGGATCGGCCGAATAATGACCAATACAGTAGGTCCAACGCCAGCTGTCAGGTGTCAGTGGGAAAACGAAGCAAGTCGCGGTGTACCTGGTTGAACACACTGTATACATCCACGGAAATTATGGGCGTTGTATAGGTCAGTGTCTTGGATGATACTGTTGGAAAATAAGTTATCTGTTTTTGTTTGATTCTCAGTTCTTTTGTCTCACGCACTCAAGATCTATACATACTGGTGTGGCTTGACGCAACTTGAGTTGGATGGCTCTTCTGCAGCTGATCGTTGAGTGCTATCGGGATGCTGCCTGTGATTGGCTCGATGCCACTCTAGCCTACGCACAGTCAGGCACAGTAATCTGGAGTAGACCGCGGTGAAGTCGCCCTTTCCCCTAACCCAAAAGATTTAGACCCGCTAAAGGGTCGGTTCCTGCAAAACTCAAAGCAAAAAAAACAAGCGGTTTGTAGTTTGTCGATTTTAGTTGTAGTTTGCCATTTTAGTTTTGTAGGGGTTGCCTCTGATGTTGGATAATATCCGCATATCGGAGATTCAATATCAGCTGATGTGGAACCTGGATGAGACAAGGCTGGACGGATGGTGAAACACCAGCCACCTGGAGTTCCAAAGGGACCCGAGCTGCCAGGAACAGGCGCACGACGGTTCCCCAAGGGTACGCTGTATGGTGCCAACCAGCGCGGGCTTTGTTTTGGCCAACAGTCCTCTTAGTTCAAAGTGAGCGTTCAGTGGGAGACTACGACACTGGTGCCTGGAAGAAACTGGACACTACTGTACGGCGGGAACTACAGCTACAGGGATAAGTGCAAGCAGTAGCACCAACTTGGGCTCGACTTGAAGCAGCCCTAATGACAATACCAGCTTTTTTCCTCAAATCGTCATCTCGTCATCTCTTCACCAGTAAGGTTCACAGCGTAATTCAATGTAAAACAGTTTGCACGTTGTTTGAGAGATACTCTGCCAAGCTAATAAGACGCTCAGTTCTGGTCGCACATGGACGCAAGGAGTAGCCTCGACAGAGCTCCTCGACTCTCAAACCGCTGTCTGGGACGTCTGCTATGACGTATTTGCGGGTGGGGCTCGGGAGCCACGATGCATGGAAGCACAGGTGGCACCGCACTAGAGCGTCCTACCGGTGAGGTTGCCAAAAGCGGAAGTCCTTCTGTGAGAGCTAAGATACTGGCTTTTTTTTTAACAGAGCTACAAGTACCACGGCGACCATGGCCGGCACTATAGACTTGGGCTTGAGTTTGCAATTTGCGTTTGCATGTTTCACAGCATGGTTTCATCCTGGTGGGTACCTGGGGCAACGCATATTGATCTTCAGACCAGATAAGACAGGGTGGAGGAGCGAGCTCTGGCTGTCGGCGGGTTTTTCATGTGGCCGCGTGACCGACATGTATCGCGATAGCGAACCTGCCGCGATTGCTGGCCGTGCATCATTTGCGCTGTTTTGGGGCCGTTTTGGGCGAAAAAACGGAAAAAACGGGACTCCAAACGGGACTCGGAAATTTGCTCTGGGGGGCAGACTGGGGGTCACTTGAAAATGAAAAGCAAAAATATAGTCAGAGAGAGAACAATAAGAAAAAAACGGTGGGTGTATAGTGGCCGAAAAGAGGGTAGAAAGGGGTTGGATATTGGATTTTTAACACTCTACATGATCGAACTAGCCCATGTTGGCCTTAGTTCAAGCCCACAGGCCCGGTAAATGGTTGTATAGCAGTAGCTAGGGGTGTGTCAAAAGCAATAGCTTTACTTTGAGTCTTCATTGGTGTATTTTACATTGGTCTTTTATTTTTGCACACTGAATCTTGTTGTGGCCAAAGTAAGGAAGGCTTTTGGCAGCAGACAAGACAAGCATCGGCGATGGTGGCAAATCACTCGAGATGGTAAAAAAGTAACGAGCGGTTCTTGTCCACTGATACCACTTGCCTATTTTGGCCGCAGTTATAGGTCTACTGGCTCTCGTACACTTGTGGTGGTCGTATCCTCTAGCGTCTTCATAAGCACCACTACGTCATGCTGTAAACGACAGCACAGCCATACCATATCATCCGCACACACACGGTGCACCCCCAAGAAATAAGCCTAACTTTGGGGCTCATGAGAAACTAAACCGAGAGTCAACTTGGCCCACCGATCAAGGGTGATTCGAAGACTAACTGTAGAGGCTGACGTTGAACGGAAAATATCCCCAGCGGTAGCCCTGGGCCTGGATGTGGTCACAGCTCTTTGTCGGTATTATAATAAGCGATCGCGATAGACCTTGTCTTTGTTTATGTCCACGAAGGGGCATCTAAAAAGCAAGCACCAAGAGTCTTACTGCGGTCCCCCATCTATTATTCGGCCATCTCTTCTCCAGCCATCTATCCTTGCATCTACCATCTCGCAAAGAACAATGGACTTACCGTTCGTGGACATGCACAAACCCCAGGGCGCATGGACTGTAGAAGAGAGGTAGCAAGAGGTGATCGAAATGGACGGATGAAAGAGCCAAGAAGGCGTAGAGATGACGAAAATAATACAAGAAATGGTTTCACGATACACCACTGTATAGACGATAACCCATAGTCACGTCTTTTCTCTCCTACTGAGGCAAAAACCCGTGGGTCAAGGTTGGAGGGGTGCAACCTGGCGTCATTATACGAACACAGGGGTGAACCATAACTGTGATGTGCGAAATTGGCGGAAAGGCTCTGTGAGCTGGATGAGTGGAGGTCCACGTGGAGGAGAAGAAGACGTGAAGGGGTTATTTGGGGATCATGTTCGCTTTATTGAGTGGGTCGCTCTCACTGACATTTGTGGATCGTTACCAATTTTGTTTTTATGTCATCTGCCAGCAGTCAACTCACGTATTCTCCATTTCACACGATACCACTCACCTCTCTGTTTTGTGTTTGTTGGTCTTCCTTTTTCGCCTTTTGGCCTTTTCGCATCGGCCATTGACATCTATCCACCCCTCCCCTCTGGTGCGTCCACGAGGCGTCCTGTCGTCACTTTATGCAATAGGTCTCTTTAGTTGGACGCTGTGGTTACTATTTCGGGACAGTGTCGCGACCCGATTAGTGTCACGACTGCATATTCCTTTGATGTACCATTTCATTTTACTTTTCCCTACTGTGCCAGAAAACCTTGCAGCTGCCCCTTTGATGCCCAAAGTCTAAATGCTCAAAAATACTCTTTTTCCACAACCTGTTATTACCTTGCCATCATCCTCCACAACGTCTTCTTTCTCAACCTCCACAACGCTTCTTTGCATGGTCCATATTGGCCGCCCTCTCTGATAACCACATAACCCGTGAGCCTTGCGCTTGCCTCTCTCCAGTCAAGTCCCCTCGTTAATATTTGGCTGAAGGAAGTAACCCAGCAAAAAAACCACAGCACAAACGAACCACACCACATTGACAAAGTGACAGTGACCTCGACAGTGAAGTGAACAACCATATACCCCTAGCAACAGTGACTTCGACAACAGCAACAACATCAACTACAGCAGCAAACATTCTAGACACCCCACCCTTCACCATCACACTAATTCACTAACACTTTCAGCTTCTCATGACTTCCCTAGATTTTGCATTCCCTCCGCGGCTCGACCACAGCTTCCCTTCGTCTCCTCGACAACCGACGATGCCGGCCATCACGATAGAGAGAGGCGATTCAGGCACCACCTCGCAGTCGTCCGAGTCGTCCGAGGCGTCGGGCACCTCCACAGTGTCCACCCAGGCTTCGTCTGTAGGCGCAGCTCTCACCACAGACCTGTCGTCGCGAACAGCGTCGCCTCGTAAGCACGCCCATCGGCGCTCAGCAGCCGTGTCCTGTGATTTCGACGCCCAGGTGCTTTTCAACAAGCATGATTACTTGCCTCCAAACCCGCATAAACAGAGTAACCTTAGCAACGTTGCCAACAACATCAGCAACACGACTTTGGCGCCTCAGGAGCCTGCTATGGCTGTCTCGGCCTCTCCCAAGCGAGACGTGGCATTTATTGAGCCTCCTCGAGTGCTTGGTTCGCCGCCTCGAATGGCCTCGCCTTCGGTCTCCGAGCAGTCATCCTCCTCACAGCTGTCTTCTTCGCAGGTGTCGTCCCGATCCGCTTCACCATCGAAATCGGCGTCCCCCAGCAAGAAGAACAGACACAAAAAGGTGCGATCCTGGGCCGGTTCTCTGATCAAGTTCAGATCCTCTTCGTCCCTGAGAAAGGGCAAGTCTCCCGCCCCTACAAACAATGCGGCTGAAGAGACCTCCGTCTCCTCCCCGACCCTTTCTTCCCCCACTCTCCACTCATCGTCGTACATTGCCACCAACGACCCCTTCTACTGCCCCGGTGCTGGCTCACCGGAGGTGTCTCCCTCTCCCTCTTCCAAGGAGTTTGAGACCATTGATCTCGACGCAGCTCTCTACCCGCTGACTTTGCCGCCTTCGCAAGCAAACAGCAACAACAGCCGCTTCCACCGACGGTCAGAGTCCGCCCCCGAGGCCATGCTCGACCCCACTCGTGGCATGAAGCGAAAGATCCGAGCCCTGGTTGGCGAGGATCTCTTGTCGCTTCACGGATCGTCGGCTGATGATGCCATTATTGAGGAGGAGGAGCCCTCGAGTGCCGAGGCTCTTGGCGAGTCTTCTGAGCCCTCGGAGCCCGTCCTCACTCCGGCATCATCCACCTGTTCGCAGCTGGTTTCTGCGAACGCCTCGGCCTCGTCCCTGGTGTCTGTCTCGTCCTCGTCCACCCGGTCCCGATCTCGAACCCGGTTCCACCGATCCTACAACAACGATCTTGCCCAGGCGATGAAGGATCGAAAGGAGCGGGACGAGCGAGAAAAGCGGGAGAAGCGAGAACGGGAGGCCGAGTACGCCGCCGTGGGTAACACCACCATCACGGCCCCCGTGCAGACCCCCGGAAAGACCTTTGAGTCTACCTTCTCGTCGTTCGCCTCTACTAGTTCCCCGGCCGGATCGGGATCTATGCACGCGACTCCCACCGCTCCGTCGGCCTCATGCTCCTCTCTGCAGTCGCCCCTTCGAACCGTTCGAAAGATGGACGCTCCCCGACTTCTCGGCTCTCCCTCTCGTATGGCTTCCCAGGACTTGCCCCGGTACACCTACGAGGAGGACTCCAAGTTTTCTACACACTACTCGTTTACTTCTGAGTGGAATGACGACTTTGGCGAGCCCGGTCCCGTGGAGCATGCAGATGTGAGTGCTGTGAGCAGCCGAACGTCCGACCTGAGCGACGTGCATTCGTCGGACCGAAACAGCGTGTCGCGGTTCAGCCAGCACCACCATCCTCATAGCCCTTCGTCCCACAAGAATGTCGCCGCGCGAATGTGGGGCTGGGTCAAGCGAAAGTAATTTATATAGCATTGCATTATTATTAGATAGCAGTATTACGTGGTAGGAGTGTTACAGCATGGAGTATTATGGACATGAGCATTGTATTATTTTCATTTCGGAGCTCTGTAGTTTTCCGACAATGCATTGTTTTCATCTCAGATTGTTTGTATCGGCCGTCTCCGTGTATCATTGAAGTCAAGCAGCAATTACGTTGGCGTGATTGACGTGATAGACAGTGTGGGATTTTCGCGGTTTTGACTTGTGGAGTAAGATACGAAGTGAGTGAAAGGAGGAAGAGGTTAAGCTGTGTAAATACAGAGAGAGAGAGAGAGAGAGACAAGACTATTGTGAGATACAACAGATACCGTTTATCGCTTCTGTATTGGCTTCCATTATTGTCTATCGCTTGTTGTTGGCTTCTAAATGCCATGGCAACAATCGTATGCACGAATAGTGTATCTCCACGGATCAGCTCCTCACTTCTCCTCTCCTGGGCTAGAATGAAAAGTTTTGCCACTATAACCAGCTCATATTGATCGGTCTAGACTGTCCGGGGAGTATAGTGTATAGGCCTCTTGCTAGTCTCCGCAAATGTTCTTTTCCCTGGGCGGGTATTCATACAAGCTTAGCGTGGAGCATGGAGTATTGACAGTTTGATAGTGCCAAAGAAGGGTCCATGGTGGCACGGTGACAGGTGGAATAGAAATTCTGAATAGTGCAATCGACTCGCCTGACGCTGCTTACTAATACAAACTTATATTTGTCGCCACTTTGACCCCCCACATTGCTATTCAACAACTCTGGTCGACCTTGTCCAACTCCTTCCCCACTTTGTTTTCCACAGGTCAACAACAAAGTCTGCTTCGCCGATTAATTTCAGGCACGCATGCATGTGAAGGGTGCATCTGAGGGTATATAGAGGATAGTCTGGGTGTTTCTCTAGTGCTGGTAGGCCTGGCTTTATAGCGTAGATCTTCGCCACCGCTCGCCCCTCTGTCTCACGATTAATGATGACTATCTGGCCCACGTTGTCAAGCTCCAACCGGCAAAGATAGTGCACCTTGTTACTTTCATGCTCCGAGCTTAACGAGGGAGCCGTCGTGTCCATCACTCGCTAAGCCGGAGGAGGGGAGAATAAGCAAAAAAAATTATAGCACACTTTAGGGAGGCGAAAACGAAGATGATATATACCGGAAAATCAAGGGAAAAGCCACCATTATGGCTCGGAAAGCCGAATTCTTCAGCCCCCGCACCTGCACCCCTGACCCCAATCCTCTTTTTTCCCATCCCCAACGCATACTAAGGTGTAAATTTACGCTCACGTCAGGCAAAGTATATTCACGTGAAACATGAGAGGAAGTATAGTTAAGGCTGGGTCGCGGGCCAGTATCGCCGTCCTTCCCCATCTCGACATGTCCACCCATCTCGTTGTTTGCACCCACGGCGTGTGGGGCACCCGTGCCCATTTCAATTACATTGTGGAGCAGCTTCTGGAGACCAACTCCAAGGCCATGGAGTTCTACCAGGACGATTCCACATGCATTGAAGACTCGTTGGCCGAGCTCAAGTCTCGAAAGGGCGATGTGGTAGTCATCTACCGAACGCGAGGAAACGAGGGCTACTCTACTTACGACGGAATTGATGTCTGTGGAGCTCGTTTGGCTGAGGAAGCTGAGACTCTCATTTCGCTGATTGAAAACAACTCGGACCGAAAAGTGGATCGAATCTCAATGGCGGGCTACTCGCTCGGAGGTCTCATGTCTCGATACGCCGTAGGTCTGCTTTATACCCGAGGAGTGTTCAATCGCATTCCCCCAGCTTCTTTCACCACATTTTGCACCCCTCACGTGGGTGTGAGAGTGCTGGGTGAGAGTAAACTGGCCGATGCCTTCAATTCGCTGGCTGGCTCGCTCATGGGCAAGACAGGCAAGCAATTGTTCCTGGAGGACCGAATGCGAGTGCGAGAGTCCGCCATGACCGATTCCAACCGAGAACGGTTCTCCAAACCCATGCCCCTGCTGGAGATCATGTCCTACCCCGAATCGTCCTTCTCCAAGGGCCTCGCAGCCTTCCAGCACCGAAACCTATACGCCAACGTTGTCAACGACTCGCGAACAGCCTGGTACACTGCCGGAATCTACGACTTTGATCCCTTCAAGGGCGTCAACATGGAGTCCGTCACCCTGCCTACTGTGGAGGGCACTAACGAGATCATTGTCGACACTTCTCGACTCAACAACATCAAGCTGCAGCAGTCAGACACCTCCAACCTGCTGGCTCCTCCCCCAGAGGCTATCAAGCAGCCTCCTGGATGGCTGGAACGTCGGTTCCGATGGGCCAAGGTGCTGTACAACATTGCAGTCACCATGCCCATGTACGCCGTCACCTGGATCGCCTCTGCTATTTTCTACGGCATCATTTCTAACCGTCGACGAGTGCAATACGCCAAGGGCGAGTACTGGAAGACCAACACGTCTGACGACTTCATTGGAGCCCTTGTCAACGGAAAGGTGCACTCTCCCGACAGCAGCTCGTCGGAGACCTCTTCTCAGCAGTCCCATGGACACCACAGATCGCATTCCCTGGAGGAAGGCGCGTTCCGAACGGCCCTGGAGGACCAGGTGGACAAGACGATGGACTCCATGTTCACGGCCATGGAGTACAAGACGACCGAGGGCGACACTCTTGATCTGACCAAGACCAAGCTGGTGCTGTCCCCCACTCAAAAGACGATTATTGAGAACCTGAGCCAGCTCAAGTGGGACAAGACGGCCATCCACATCCGGGCCACCAAGCAGGCCCATGCTGGAGCTATTGTGCGTCACCCAGACCCGACCTTCTACGAGGGCAAGACTGTGGTCAAGCACTGGATCGAGAACAAGGCGAGGTTGTAGAGTGAGCTAGAGGACTCTGTCGCCAAGACAAGAAGAGCTCTCCGGTCTGTGGAAGAAGGAAAGACAGCTGTCTGTCTACAGGCCATTATTGATTTATAGACATTATACCGGGAAATACTAAACTGAAGAACCTTTGGCGTGATTAATCAGAGTACTCTAAGTTAGTAATCGGAATTCAACTGCCATTAGACATTATTTACCTGCACCCAATTCGTCCAGCAAGTGTAAGAGGAATGAACGTTTTTCCAAGAGAGTGCTAATGCTAACAATGCGTCCTATAGGCGTGGACGTTGATGTAGGGTCCGTTTTTAGTGTGGAAAATGTTTCCCTGAATTTCCGTGTGATTGGCCGTTATTTTTCAGCTCTTTCATTTGACCAATCAAAACGCATGTAGAATCCCCGTTTTGTCAGTTCCACCCCCATTTTTCAGACGGACACCGAAGTTCCGAAAGCCTATCTTTTGTATTGATCCAAAGCCAGAAGACATTGTGACACAGGTTTCCCTGACTCACTAACCTTGGGCCTGATAGAGGCAGGCAAGAAGCTCCATGAGTCAGAGGGAGAGAGAAGAGCAACACGAGGCTTGTAGCGAGTGTTTAAATAGAAAAACGGGCGCGTCTTTCTCTGCAGTGATGCTCCTCACATCTCCTGTCTCTGGCACATTCTAGACCCGACCGTTTGCTAACAAAGCTAAATGTTGATAAGAGTCATCGATTGTCAGCCCCACTGAAAATTACTTTTCCAAGTACACTTGTGATACTCTTCCAGAGATAACACACCCCACAACCACACAGTCCTGAAAATGACCCGACGAATCGCCAGCATCCGACGAGAAACCAAGGAGACCAAGATCCAGATCGCCATCAGCATAGACGGAGGAGATCTGGAGCTCCCAGGCCCTACCATGCTTCCTGAGGGAGCAGACGTGTCTCACGCCTACCAGAAGACTGACACCCAGCACATTTCCGTGTGGACCGGTGTCGCCTTCTTCGACCACATGCTGCACGCCCTGGCCAAGCACTCGGGCTGGTCGCTGCTGGTCGAGTGTATTGGAGACGTCCATGTGGACGACCATCACACTGTGGAAGATACCGCCATCGCACTTGGAGGCTGCTTCAAGGAGGCTCTGGGCCACCTGCGAGGCATCAAGCGATACGGCTACGCATACGCCCCTCTGGACGAGGCTCTGTCGCGATGTGTCGTGGATCTGTCCAACCGAGCATACTGTGTGACCGAGCTGGGTCTCAAGCGAGAGCGAGTGGGTCAGCTGTCTTGCGAGATGGTCCCCCACATCTTTGAGTCTTTCGCCCACTCTGCCGCCATCACCATCCACGTCGACGTCATCCGAGGCGCCAACGACCACCACAGAATCGAGTCTGCATTCAAGGCCACCGCTCTGGCTCTTCGTATGGCCTCCACCGTCACTTTTGGAGACGAGGTTCCTTCCACCAAGGGTGTTCTTAGATAAACCGAGAAACTACAAACCCGACAACCCCAAACCCCAAAATGTAACATATCATAACGAATAAAACAACCATGTACAAGTCTATCAGTGCTATCATAGCGGTACCTATCCTTATCTCATCTCTGGTAAACATTGCTGCAAGTATAAATCAGGTCTCAAATCTACGAGTTTAACCAAAACTAATCACCACTCTCGACCACCTCCAAACGTGTGCTATCAAAATGCAATTCTATATACATATATACATCCTCCGGTTGTTACTGTAACAAGTCAAACAACTTTTCGTACTTTTTGTGCTCCGAATGACCATTACTTTCGGCGTGCATTCGTTGCAGCTTTTGCGACCCCGAAAAATCCTTCCACACGTTCCTGGGGGTCTTTTTCGACGTGGTATTTTGCAGCTTCATAACCAGCTTCTCGTTGTCCATTTTCGCGCCCTTGACCTCCATCATCACAATCTTGTCTCTCTGGTGCTTGATCGACGAATCGTTCACCTCACAAGATGCTACCACACCTATACAAGCCGCCTTTGTACGCTGGTCGTCCACGATACGTGCTGGCAGTATGGGATTAGCCATGACTCCGTCTCGAGATATGTGTAAAGATCCTCGTGGATAGTATGATGGTCCAGCCACAGGTTTTGTAGATATCGTGTCCCAGGGACCGCATTTTTGTGTAGTAGCGTACTCTTTGACGAGTTGAACCAGGTATTCGCCATCCAAGGCACTCTTCTTGACTCCTTTATCGTTGCACCACTTGACAAACTGGTAACTCAGGTTGGATCGAGATACATGTTGTAATAATGGCGGTCCCTCTAGAGCGATTCCGGCGGTGGAAAACTGCTCCTGAGCGCGTGCAAAGCCCATATCCTGCGTTTTATAGTCCGTACCGATTCCAAACCAGTCCAAGCCGACCACGGAAACGGCTTTTGCTTGTTTCGGGTTCCTCGAGTGCTTCAAGCCGTATTCCAGCGTCTCCCCTTTTCCTCGCACTGATCCGACCAGCTGCGTCGACGGCACGTTTGGCGATGTGTTTTGTGACGAGTGCATTGCCGGTATGCGGGACTGTCGAAACAGGCGTCCAAAGGACATTTTTGCGCGGGCGTTGTGTTTTTTCCCGACGTATCAGCCTGATTTTTCACCAAAAGACTGTTGGCTTGTCCTTCGGTGATGTTCATGCATGTCAAGGTTTGGCCCACTAAGGAGGGAGACATGGGTGGAAATGGGGCGAACTATGGGGCGTTGGTGCGAGACAAATGGGGCTGCAAAGTGGGAAAAAAAGAAAGGAAAAATGAGGCACACCAAAGAGGGGAATAATAGAAATATAGCCGCAGACCAGGTCGAAACAGACAACTAACCGTAGAGTCCCCCCCTCCCCCTAACTCACGTGATGATAAACTCGCTTTACAGACTAGTTCAGAACAGCGAGCTGTCCACCACCCCTTCTTGTCAACACCGGGACATGCAGACCTCCACGCCCGTAACGTCCATCTACCAGCGCCAGGAGGTGATTGGCCGCGGCAACTTTGGCGTGGTCTACAAGGGCTACCACAAAAAGACCAAGCAGCTGGTGGCTATCAAGGTGCTCAATCTGGACACGGCCGAAGATGATGTCAAGGAGGTGCAGCACGAGATTCAGCTGTTGAGTCAGCTCAAGCTTGCTGACGCGGAGAATATCACGCGGTACCACGGCTCGTATCTCCACGGCTCGCGTCTGTGGATCATCATGGAGTACTGCGCTGGAGGAAGTGTGCGGACTCTGATGAAGGCGGGCCGTATTGAAGAACGCCATCTCAGTGTCATTACCCGAGAATTGCTCATTGCCATTCAGTACATGCACAAGGCCGGCATTATTCACAGAGATATCAAGGCAGCCAACATTCTAATCACCCAGCAGGGACGTGTGCAGCTGTGTGATTTTGGAGTGGCCGCGCAGCTGGTTTCTTCAAAGACTAAGCGGTCGACTATTGTCGGAACTCCGTACTGGATGGCTCCTGAAGTCATCACGGAGGGTGCCTCGTACAACGTCAAGGCGGATATTTGGTCCCTGGGAATCACTCTATACGAAATCGCTACTGGTTCTCCTCCCCTGAGTGACCAGGAAGCCATGAGAGCAATTTTCCTGATTCCCAGAAACAAACCTGCGCGTTTGGAAGGATCGCAATATTCAGCTGCCCTCAAGGAGATTGTGGCACTGTGCCTGGACGAACTTCCCGACGAAAGACCTTCAGCAGAAGAGCTTTCAAAGACCAAGTTTGTCCGAGGCTCAAAGGGTATTCCTACGTCAACTATCAAGGACCTTATTTCACGATATATGCACTGGAGAGAACACAACAAGTCACGAGACTCGATGGCCGTTTACAACCGGCACTCGATCGGCTCGGAGGAGGATATAGTCGACCATTCGGACGACTTTAGGTGGGACTTTGACACTTCTACGGCTCCAGATGACGCCAGAGTAGAGGTTCACAACGGCCAGCTGGATTTCAGACCAGAACCAACCCACGCTTATAGAGACATTGGAGAAATGGGCACTCAGGTACTTCTTCAAAGCACAGTTTCTGCTTCTGAAGTGTTGGAACAGAGATACAATGAGCAGCAGCAGCAGCAGGGACAATTACAGCCACACAGTGATTTGAACACTGCCACCAATACGATGACAGTTCCTCAGGAAGAAGAGGAGCCTCATCCTCTGTTGGAGCTGTTTGTGGACGAAAACGAGCCTCCTGCTCCCACACCTGCACCCATGCCTGCTCGTCCAGAACTCTCCACCTCCATGTCTCTACCTACAGTCCCCACACAAAAGACCCAGATGGCGTCCATGGCAGCCCCCACTCTCAACGATCTCAGAGAAGAAGGCGAGCCTCCAGGAGTGCCTCCCATGGCCATGTCTCGTCGTAAGACTCTCGGACGAGGCACGAAAATGGGCGGGTCTTCGCCCGAAAAGGACCATCCCCAACCGCCTCCTCTCCAGCATTCGCACAGTTACGCCCAGACTCAGGGCCAGGGCCAGAATCTCAACCAGACTACCCATTCTGGCCAACCCATTCATCCTGGACTAGGTGGACTGCCCCAGGCACCTCCCCTTCAACAGGCACCCCCTCAAATGCCCCAGTTGCACCAGACAATGCCCCCCATGCCTCACACACAACCCCCACCTCCTCAAATGCCGCCTGTTCCTCAACAGCAGCAGCAGCAGCCCCCTCCACCTCCAATGGCTCAGGCTCCACCGCCCCCTACGCCCATGCATCACTCTTCCGCGTCTCTGGCGGCGGTGGCAGCTGCCAAGTCGGCTATTAACGCAGCAAACCCTTCGGCTGCTGCTTCTTCATCTTCAGGAGCGACTTTGGCTGCTCCGCATCAGGTGTACCCCAAGAGAACGCCTTCTCCCATTAGAGGCAGTCCTCCACCTATGAAACGGCCTTCCAGTCCCCATCCTCAGTTCCACAGACCGAGCATTTCGTCAGTGTCGTCCATTTCGTCTGCAGCAGCTTCTCCCTCGGCAGCTTCACCTGTCATGAGCCACAAGTCGTCTGTATCTTCTGAAGACGGTGGCCATGCTTCTCCCCCGATGATTCCTCGTTCTGAGAACCCCCAGTTGGCCTCTAGATCAGCTTCTGTGCCTGACGTGGTCATGCCTCGTTCAGATATCAACGGAAAAGGACCAGGCTTTAACACGGAGAAACCTGCCAAACTGCGAAACGTCAATCTGCAGATCAAAATGCCTCCTGCTCAGGCCCCTCCCATGCCAGACGCATACATGACCCCGGCCCGAAAGGAAGACTTCCCTCAGAGTCTCGGTATTCCTTCCCAGCCTTCTTCTCGACGACCATCTCGAGCAGCTCAGACCCAGCCTCCCGTTCCTCCAGCTCTACAGTTCCCTCCTATCCCTAAAATCGACCTGTCAGTGCTGCTGGACCCTGCTCCACACGCGGACGTGACCCGGGAGCTGGAAAAGCTGCTCACGTCGTTTGGAGATGCTCTCAAGGTGATGGAAGACGGCTTCCAGTCACTCTAAACTCAAGCATTTACCCCATGGTATAACTTATATAGCCTGCTAACATTCATTAGATGAGAACAATGATAAGTAGTGTGTCTTGTAGCTGTTGTGTTCTTAGTAGTGTAGTTGACTAGCACTCAAATGGGCTTTGGAAGGATCCAAAAGACAAGTGAAAAGTAATCATGGAGCTGAGGAGAGCACTCTACAATACCTGATAATGTCTAAGTCTGGAGCGGGGACATTGTTGGATTTATTCACACTCCTTCACCTCATCTAAACATCAAGAGAGAAGATAAAAAGCGCAGTGAGTGCAGGAACGTCATATTGACTGAATGGAGGATTTGGCGTTAGTCATGTATAATTCATCTGCTACGAAACAACAATGACCGCCGCTTTTCAGTCACCAACACTTGATTTCCGGTCAATTCGTAGTTTTGCTATCGTCAAGTAGTTATTAAGTAAAGTTCGAACTACAAATGACATTATTAGTTAAGTCGAACTACAAATGACATTATTAGTTAAGTCGAACTTTAGGTTTCGACGCCCAGCCGACCAATATTAGGCTGGGTGATTCGGACAATGCGTGAAAATCGTCCCATTTGTAATATCATCCATCTCACAGCATATTAGATAGGAGGCAGCATGATGCCAATAGGGGGCACTAATGAAATTGGGGAGATTAGTAATACCCACACAATCAATAATCCCCCATTTCTACCCAATCACCGTCCAGGTATCCATACTGTCATATCTCCGGTTCGTCTACACGTCCATAACTACAATCCATCTACACCATTCCTAATAATCATGTATTGTTAGAGCTTTTATGCCTACTTTCGCTTAACAACCTCGAGGTTGTCAAGAGCCTCCTTCTCAAAAGCCTCAGCCTCAACGTCGAGGATGTAAGGAATGAGGTAGTGGTCGTCCTCCTCGGGCTTGGTGATGTCGTTACCAGTGGCAAGCTTGTGGGAAAGGGAGAACTGGGTGGCTCGGATGAGTCGGTAGACTCGGTCGTAAGACTCGGTGGGGGGGAGTCGTCGCAGAGCGAGCTGCATGTTAGGGGTCTCCTCGATGAGCAGATCGTTCATCCTGAGTTAGTACAAAACATTGACAAGATATAATTGACACCATCAATCAGCGGGGAAGTAGTGTCTAGGCAGAGTGGGTGGTCCGTAGGGGTATTATTCGTCGGTTTTCTTCAGTGTTGTCGCTTAACGTCGTCTTCTGTCGCTATTGGTATCACGTACTTATCTTGTCGCGTTACACGTCGCTTGAAACCGCCCTAATACCCTCAGCTGGTGTCGAAAAAACCAGATTCATCGGCAATCCTTCCAATCCACTCCTTCTACCACTTCCATCACATCGTAGTTGTCGTGTGTCGCTTCCAAGCGCTGTTTTTTTTCCAATTGAAGATACTCACTTGAAACCCAGCTGTCGGTAACCAGAGTACTTGACATAGGTTCGGGCAAGAGGAACAACAATCTTGCTGAGGAGAGGAGACTTGAGGATAAGCTCGCTAGTCTTCACGACGGAGGTGATCGAAGCCATGGTTGCTGTGTTGTGTAAGGTGTTGGTGCACTCTGCGATCTTTTCTACACTCAAAGTGTATTTCCACTGGTCAGGATTTTGTCCTTATTCTATTGGCTGATGGCTCGAGGCCTTGGGAGGATGCAGAGTGCTGGTGCGAGGAAATAAAACCTAACCCTGATTACTGCATTTGGACGCACGTGACCCGAGACGAATAACTTGACTCCATTCAAAATGATTGTAATTTCGCCGTGAATACAATGGCAACAACATTGAGCAAGGTTTGTATGTAGATACTGCTTCATTTCAAAAACCCCGCTCTGATCACCAGCCTGCTTGTTATCCCTTGCTGCTGCACTGATAGTGATCCCACACTCCCAACAACAAAGAGGTGGGCGTGGCATTCCCAACTCTAATGTTGATTAGGTGCACCACGGGGCGGGTGTGAGTCCCCACTTTGGCGTATTTCACGCTTTAGACCCAGTGATAAGCCACGTTGCTAAAAGTATATAAGGAGGTGGAATCGCCCTCTTTCCTCTCTTCTTCTTCTCCAGAAGTCGACCCTCTTCCGCCAGACTGGCAACTGACCCGGTTGCTGGGTCCTTCCTGGGCAGTGCCATACTGCCGTGGCCCTTCCAGGCACCTTTGCCTGAGTAATACTCCCTGACAAGTGTGATCAGGGGATGCTTTGGGAACGTACCCAACTGGAGCAGCTAAGTAACTGCGCTCCAGGAGTTGACTGACCGGTTAAGAGCTGCCTGCAGCCGCTAGAGCGAATGTGTCCGTGTCCGTGACCGTTACGATAGTTAAGAGCGATGAAGCTCTGAGCCTCGTGTGCCAGAGTAGATGCCACCGACCGATAGTGCCGATGCCTCGAGCCCGTGTCTCGACGCGAGATGAGCCTGTGTCTCGTCTTCGAGCCTGTGATCTCGAATACCATACCGAATTTACAGAGGGAGTGCCTGACCAGAGGGAGACCGTGGATAGACCGACATAGAGGGAGACCGCCATAGAGGAGACCGCCATAGAGGAGACCGTATCAGAGGGAGTCCGTACACCGTAGCAACAAGAGCCGCTAGTCCGATATTTTTGAGCCAAAGACCCATTGCGAGAGCCCGAGTGTCCGTGCGAGAGAGCCATTGAAACGTGAGCCCGTTAAGCCGAGTCCGAGAGTGCCCGTGGGAGCCCCAGTTAGTTACAGACCGATTATGGATAGTATACGAATACCGAGGAAAAGAGCCCGAGTCCGAAGTTCGAGTCCGAAGTTGGAAGACCAGAGCCGCCAAAATTGAGGATAGCCAAGAGCCAGAGCCCCGTTAGAAATTAGTCGAGAATTGAGACGCCGCCCGTGCCGCTTTTATACAGAGGGATAGTTCACATGTCCGGAAAGTAAAGTGCCCGTTGTTGCCTGTTGCCCCGTCGGAGACCCTGTTGGAGTTGGACCTGTTGGACGTTGGAGACCCAGTCGGAGACCCAGTCGGAGACCCAGTCGGAGAGATAGTATCCAAGACTATTCTCAGCTCGCATTAGATAGTATTATGGAGGACGTAGGCTTACCACAGCCGAACCTCCGGGGCTAATAAGATTGGACCATCGAGTCCCATCCCCTATTTTTTGACCTGTAGTGTGATCCGTAGATGAGCTGTAGCAATTGTAGCCCGTAGCAACCATAGAAAGTGTTGGGGAGAATCCCTCATTCATCCTGTATTCTGTTGAGAAGCCATGTGGCAACGAGCACGTGGCAACGTGTTTATTCCCCTCTCAATAATCCCTCTTGAAACGTGTTCTTTTCGTCATGTGGAGAAGGCCTCACAAGGTTGTTATCTGAGATGGGTCTAAGAACTCTAAGGAGATGTGGGTGGAGGACGCAGCAGAAGGTGCTGTAAAGCAATTTGTAGCTGAGCATTGGTACATAAAAAGACCATTTACAAGCTATGGGAAGGGCCTCTCTCAATCTGATGTTTTTTTTCACTGCTCCTTTTCGCTATCTGCAGGAGATTGCAGTATGCAGTATGGTAGATGTAGTTCTCATGAAGGTAGTAGCCCACAGTGGAGAATGGCTGCGTACATACACTCAAGTCATTCACTTGCCTGCCATTATTCACTCCAAGTTGAGTCTTCTTTGGACATGCCCTTCAGAGAAGCATGGGTCTACAAGCTCACACACTACAGCATTAAGGGTCTTCCTCAATGGCAACTGTGACGCGAAACCATACCCCATGACACTCCTCCACATTCTAACGCCGCTACCTACGGACATCTAAAATCAAATAGGATGTTTGCTTGAGCTTCTCGAACAGCATGTGGAAGGTTGAAGACTGATGACATGCATCATTGGTGGGTAACGAGGTGTCTACAACAAGACAGGTATTGATCGATTGAGGATGAAAAGGCGAGAAAATGATACTGGATACACAGTCAGACTCTGTTCAATCATTTCTTCATTTCTCTTTTTACTTCCTAACCTTCTAATATTCACCTCTTCCCTCTCCTTTCGTTTCCCCGCTTCCACCGGAGCTTGTAAAGTTCCCTCTCAGTAAGACTGCATTGACAAAGTCCGTCTTCAACGGAGAAGACGGTCAAAGTTTCGATAACAAGCGGCTGTAGCTTTTGGGTGGGTTGATCAAGGCGTTCCAAGACATAATGTAAACTGAATTGCCAGACGTATATATATGGGTGAAGGTGAAGGAAACCCCTCATCAAACAATATCCGCACTCACACACAATGTCTACCACTAGCAAGAACGTCACTTTCGAGAACCTCAATGGCAATGGCATCACCAATTCGGCCATTGTCTTTTTTCCTCCTGGGTTTGAAGAGTCCAAAAAGTACCCTGCCATCATCGTTGGACACCCAGCAGGAGGTGTCAAGGAGCAGACTGCCGGTATTTACGCTGAGAAGCTCGCTGGTGGAGGTTTCGTAACCATTGCTTATGATGCTTCTTACCAGGGAGACTCTACTGGAGAACCCAGACATCTGGAGGATCCCTACATTCGTACCGAAGACAATTCTGCCGTCGTGGACTACCTCACCACTCTTCCCTACATTGACAACCTGAACATTGGTATTCTTGGTATCTGTGCTTCTGGAGGCTACGTTGTGAACGCTGCCATCAACGACAAGCGAATCAAGGCAGTGGGTACCGTATCTGGTGTCAACATTGGAGTTATGTACCGAAAGGGTTGGAACGGAGACTCTTCTGGAATTGCTCTGGCTACTCTTCAGCTTGGAGACCAGGCTCGAACTGAGGAAGCTGATGGTGCCGAGACTGGATACATGCCTTGGTCTCCCGAAAACCCCGATGATGCTCTGGTTCCTGAACTTCGAGACGCCTGGGAGTACTACCGAACTGACCGAGCTCAGAAGCCCAACAGTCCGTCTAAGTTCACTGTTCGATCTCTCAATCAGCTTGTTACTTATGACGCTTTCAACCTCGCTAACGAGTTCCTCACTCAGCCTCTTCTCATGATTGCTGGTAGCCGTGCTGGAACCAAGTTCTACTCTGTGGATCTGGTTAAAGAGGTCAAGGGTGTCTCCAAGGACGCTCAGACATATATCGTTGAGGGATCCAACCACTTTGATCTCTACGATAAGCCCAAGCAGGTCGATGAGGCTGTTTCGCAGCTGATTCCCTTCTACCAGAAGTACTTGAAGTAAGAGGGAGAAGGTATAGATATATTAACGATGATTATGAGGTTTTCGTGGTTATTTTAGTACAGTTGGTGTCTTGTATCTAGTCTGTAGCCCTGTAATAAGATGGTGCATATCTGTGAGCGCACCTCTACAGCTCGGTGTCAAACCTCCTATACCTTGAACGCCTTCTTCAGTACACATCATCCTTTCCCACACCTACGCCCTCCCCCTCTACCCATTCCTATGCTTCATCATTTGTTAGTCTACTTGGAGTATATAAATAGTATCGTGTCGTAGTCGGGCCAGCTGGCTAGGAATCGTAGCTGGCGGCAGCCTGGCGTCGCAAAAAGGGACTGGGAGCTTCGTCCCACTGGTCAATGTAAGTTCGCTTACCGGGTCGTTTGACGGCGGGGGTTTTGAAGCCAGAGTAGACAGCGTGGAAATGCGGGGCCGCTCGCTGTTTGGATGCAGACTTGTCCGAGTCGTGGGACGAGCCAGACGAGGTCAATGATGGGTTGGAGGCGTTGGTTAGAGGCAGCTCTTCGAGGGGCTTGAGGGGAGTGCGTTTGAGAGGTGTGGAAATCGCCAGACCTCGAGGACCCTTGACGTGCTTGATGGGAGTGAGCTGAGAGGGAGAGAAGGACATGGAGATGTCTCTGGGAGAAGATCGGTGAGCTGTAGGCGAGATGGGAGGTGGCGTGGGAGCAGGCATGTCTGCTAGAACCTGTCTGACTCTTCGTTCGACCTCCTGTTCGACTACAGACTCCAATTCACTCTGGATGTTGTTGAAGTACTCCTGCTCCACTGTCTCTCTGTACTGTTCTAGGTTTTGAGACAGCTGCAGAACTTCTTCCCGTCGTTCCTCAAATAGCTCCACCTCTCTTTTCAGGTTCTCCTGGTACTCCAGTAGATGCTGGTGTTGTTCAGACAGCATTCTGTCCTTTCTGACCAGCTTGATGATATCCAGCCGTAGCAGGGTTGCTGTCGACGGTCTGTTGTGAGGATTGATATCCAGACACGCCTGGATGGTTCGTTTCAGGGTCGACGAGTACCTCTGAGGCAGTTCAGGGTACATTCCGTCCTGGACCCGTTGTGTGAGTTGAACGTGGTTTTTGGCCTGAAAGGGAGGATGCAGTTGACACAGCTCGTAGATGACGCATCCGAGGGACCAGATATCGGAAGCTGGAGAGGAAACGTCGTTCAGAAGAACCTCAGGAGACATGTAGTAGGGAGTGCCTACAAAGGTGTTGGCCATCATATGGCTTTGGTCCAGCATTTTGGCCAGTCCAAAGTCACCCAACTTCACGCAATGGTCGCCGTCCAGAAAAATGTTGTCTGGCTTGATATCTCGGTGCAAAATGACGTTGGAAGGGTATACTTCGTCTTCGTCTCCCTGGGTGGTAAACAGATCGGTTAGAGGAGGCGCATCTTGTCCAAAGTGGCATCTGTACAGTGCCAACAGCAGCTGTGTGAAAATGCTCCATACGATTCGCTCAGGCACCCGTTCGTCAGTCTCTTTACACTGTTGAATCAGTCCTGCCAAGTCTCCTCCTCCACAGTAGTCCATGTAAAGATGCACCAGGTGTTTATCTGGCAGGTGTTCATGGTGTAAATACCCGACAATGTTGGTGTGGTGGAGTCCCTTGAGGATTCTGAACTCGGCAATGAGCTGTTCCTTCTCTTTGGGCGTCATTCGTCGGTACGAAATCTCTTTTCGAGCCAGAATCTGGCCATCGTTTATGCGTCGCACTTTTCGGATCTGGCCAAAGGACCCTCGTCCAATGAGCTCCAATTCTTCGAATTCCATGGTCGCGGCGGTAGAGACGAGCGGCGACGACGGGTGGTGTTTTTTGAGGCGTCCACGTCGTTTCTCGTGTAGAGGAGGATTTCGATGGTCAAAAGTTGGGTAACTTGACTGTGGTGTGCTTCCTGCATAATCATGTTTACATTTACTCTTTTAGAAGCCTTGTCCGAGCTAATTTTCGATGGATGGGAGATTGAGCAAGAAGACAATGTGGCTAAAGTGGTGGGGGGATGGTGTTATCGGATATTTGAGTCGCTAGTAGATATCTCAATGGCTACATCTACCACCAGCTAAAAGCGATTTCGTTTTCGCCCAGTCCTTCAGTCTATTTTCACCCTCTAAATCCGCCGTTGCCCCAGCAACCCTAAAACCATTTCGTCCTCGGAGAGATCTTCGATGGTTGGAAAGACATTGGCACTGTATAGATGATGTGACTGCGATTTCCACTTCTGGCGTGAATATTACCAGTCTGGGCAGTGACCACTTCTCAAAATCACCCATATTACCATGCCTCAAATGTACCTGCTTATCTCTCACTCTCCCAGTTCTACAGTACAGTCTTTAGTTGGCGTGTACAGGGCATTACCGGCGCAACCAGACGTGGATGAGGGGCTACTTGCACAAGTGTGAGACATAGTGCAGGGTTATGAGACGTGTGACAAGACAAGACGGGTCGTTTGGTTCGTCGATGAAATCACCTTGTCTTGAGTTTTGTTTGTTTTGGTGTTGCTGACAGGTCTGCCGATAATATCCCCTCCACTTTATACTCACTCAATTTGAAGTGCTCAATTGAAGATCATGGAACAGCAGATCGTTGATCGATGTTGGTGACAACAGTGTGAAATCGGGTGAAAACGGACGAAACTGGGGGTTATGGCGGTTGTAGTGGTCGTCAATGTACCACGAGACTACAAGTAAGCACCCCTTTTACAACTCATCACACCCTATACCTTCATGTCTCAACATAGCCGTGCTAATTTACCTCAAGGTGTTTCACTGTGCTGGCAGGTGAACAGGAGGACATTGCTTGGATGAAGCACAGGTGAGAGAGTGAGATCAGGTTATGAGCATTGTAGAGTCACGTGTCAAAAAATCCAGTTCTATCTTCCTCCCTTTCTCCCCTCCTTCAGTCACATGACACCCTCACATGTCTTGTTCACAGCCTCTCAACCGTCATAAAGTTGGGCAGTGCATGCATAAGCGTGGAATATATCGACAGTTTGAAGGTGAACAACCTCTGGAGAACATCTTCATACCCTCCTAACTCGCTGCAAACCCGAGCAATCTCCACGCACGCAGCAGCGATCCAACTCCGCAACCATGCCCATCACGTTCGACAAGGAAAAATTCAAAAGCGGCGTTAACTCGGTGCGTAGCAAGAGTGGCTCGGCCAAGGGCAAGATGGACGGCTTTCGAGCCAAATGGAACGGCGATAAGTCGTCTGCCGGCAGCTACGAGCCTCCCGCCGAGGTCAACAGCCGTCCGCTCAAATCGCTGCCCGATCCCAAGACTTTTGCTCCTCCTCCCAAACATCGAGAGTGGTACGGAGACGAAGTCGCTCAGCAGTCTCTAGCAGTCGCCAAAGACGCCCAATACGTTCAGCAACCCGCTAGACCTCAGCCTGCTGCCCCAGCGGCTGCCCCGGTGGCTGCTCAACCTGCTGCTGCTTACCAGGCTGCTCCAGCACCTCCACCAAGAGCTGTGCCTGCTCCTCCAGGTGCTCCTGCTGCTGGAGGTCCCCCTCCTCCTCCTAGACCTGTTCCTGCACCTCCAGGAGGTCAACCTGCTGCCTACCAACCCCCTGCTGCCTACCAACCCCCTGCTGCCTACCAGCCTCCTGCTGCCCAGCCAGCTGCTTACCAACCTCCAGTAGCTGCTGCACCTCCAGCTGCACCTCCTCGAGATCAGCCTCCTTCATACGACAACCTGGCTCCTCCCCAAACCCCGTCTAGACCCCCTCCCATGCCTGCTAGACCAGGTGTACCCACACAGCCCTATGGCCAGACTCCACCAGCGTCTGATCCCAACGTTTACGGAGCTCCTGCTGCTACTCCCCCTCCTGCTGCTGCAGCTTCTACACCCGCTGGAATCAACTTTGCAGCTCAAATCGCAGGAAGACGAAGCTCAGCGGCGTCCTCGGTGTCAGACATCACTTCTGGTATGGCCCAGACAGCCATTGGCAAGAAGAAGCCTCCGCCACCTCCCCCTAAGAAGAAGCCTGGTTTGGCGGGTAAACCAGTGCCTGGTGCTAAACCTACACCTGCTGCTGCTCCAGCATACGGTACTCCAGCCTACGCTGCTCCTGCTGCCTATGGAGCTCCTGCTGCCGCTGCAGCTTCAGTTCCTGCTTCTCAGGCTGCATCTGCCGTTGAAGCAGCTCTCGGCGCTCAGACTTACCAAAAAGCTCCCGCTTTCGTCCCTCCTCCTTCAGGCAAACCCGTGGACACTCAGATGCACACCCAGTGGTATGTGAACGACCAACCTCCCCCAGATCTTCAGGGTCTTGGCTGGACATCGCAGTTCTCCTCGTCTGGAGGCACCACCACCAAGATCTACGCCTTCCGAATCCCAGAAGACCTGTCCATCATCAAACTGCGCATCGTGTACCCCACAAACAACCCTGCTGCTGCCACCTGTGAGCGAAAGGATGTGCCTCCTCCTCGAGAACTGTCTCCTGGAGAACTCTACGAGTACAACTTGCAGTATGGAGACGGAGTGGCTCGATGGGCCGAGTCTATGGTTGGTACCCAGGTCGGAGACGGAGAATGCTGGACTCTGGCCAAGAATGCTATTGAACAGAGCTCTCAGACTGCCCTGGTCTCGCAAGCATACACTCACGGAGCTCTCATCTACCAGCAGAACGGCTCTACTAACAACCCTGCCAACATTGTCAAGAATGTCGAGGCTATCCGAAGAGGAGACATTCTGCAGTTCTACGAGGCCAAGTTTGAGTCTCGAACTGCCCACGGCTCCTCTTCTTCGTCCTACGGAGTGCCCAACCATACAGCAGTGGTTGTTGGTGTTTCTGAGGGCCAGAGAACAATCTACATTCTTCACCAGAACACTGGAGGTTCCAAGATTGTGCAGCAGGGCCAGATTGAGCTTGCTGACATGACCAGTGGAGAACTCAAGGCCTACCGAGTGGTTGGAGCCGAGTGGGCTGGCCAGCTGGACTGCTCCATGTAACCGAGCTGACCGAATTACTCGATTTTGCATATCTTAACTCCGGAATGATCTGAAAGAGTGCTCACGGTTAGAGTTGATAGACGAGAAGCACAAGTGCAATACGACCCTGAAGAGCTAGGACGCTGCTATCAGTACCTGCGCGGTGCTAATGTAGCTAATATAGATAGCCGCTATAATGACGATTTAATGGTACTTTCGATTTGTAGATTTCTATTCTTTTATTTACATTTTCACGGATTATCTCCCTCAAATTATACTTGTTCAAATCCGGAAACAATAGAATCGTGTGTTTGGGTTTCAGATGAGTTATTTTTAGCAAGAGTCCACACTTGCAAACAAGAGACTCCTCCCACCAAAAGGAAAACCAAAACACTCCCCACAGCAAGACCACAGGCAGGGGGATCTTCTGCAGCTGCCAACGGGCAGAAAAACACACAACTACGCATCTACAGAATGTCGCCAAGATATGTACAACAGAAAAAAATCACATGCTCTATTTCAAGACTCAAAGGGCGCTTATTTAGCAGACTGGGTTAGTAAAGGAAAGAGAGAAGGCGGTGGGTCCCTCAGAACTGTGACACACAATTAGCTCGCGTGTAGCGCTTACCACCGTTTTCCACTGATAACAATATTGACTCAGCCAGTGCAGAAACGCGCTCAAAATGCGCACCACAACGGGCTGTGTAAACACGCAGCAAGGAAAAGAGTGGTGTTGTGGATGGTACCAAATTGACGGGCATCGACTGAACGTCCCCTCCAGGCGTTCTTCATCATCTAATATCCGTAATCTCATCGTATACTTACCAGGAGCTGAACAAACTCGTTGTAGTCGATTCGGCCATCACCGTTGGCATCAGCCTCCTTGATCATCATATCCACCTCCTCGTCAGTGAGCTTCTCACCAATGGAGGTCATGACGTGTCGGAGCTCCTGGGCGGAGATGAAGCCGTTGTTATCTCGGTCAAAGACCTTGAATGCCTCTCTGATTTCCTCCTCGGAGTCGGTGTCCTTCATCTTTCGAGCCATCATGGTGAGGAACTCGGCGAAGTCAATGGTGCCGTCGTTGTTGGCATCGACTTCGTTGATCATGTCGGCGAGCTCCGACTCGCTGGGGTTCTGGCCCAGACTTCGCATCACGGTACCAAGCTCCTTGGTGGTGATTTTGCCATCGTTGTTCTTGTCAAACAGGGAGAAAGCCTCTCGGAATTCGGCAACCTGGTCTTCGGTGAGCTGGTCGGACATCTTGGTTAGCATTTTGGCGGGTGAACGTGGCAGAATTGATGCCGTTTTTTTTCCCACGCTTGGTGTTTTAAGGGGGTGTGATGATGCTTGTATGCCACGTGTCAGAGCATGTATCATACCCCTGCGACAGCGTGTCTGACATACGCGTGATAATATCTCTGGGTCCGCTTCCGGATGCGGCACATTATCACGTTGGCATTTACCCCTGCTTTTTCTTCGGCCCTTGGGTACTTACCTTTGGTGTGTGGTGTTGTGTAGAGAAAGAGTAATTTGGATTCGGTGAGTTAGTTTAGTTTGCCTTCGCCACGGCGAAAAACAGCGTTGGGAGGAATCGAACCGAGAGACACTGACCTGTCCACTTAGCGAAATTAAGGTTGAGCATGCATCGTACATGAGAGCGTGCATACAACAGCTCAACAAAGTGATTCGCGAACTTGCCACCTGAACGAAATATGAAGGCCTGGCACTGGTCCGTCACCCTGGTGGTCATTTACTTGGCCATTCCAGTCATCTTGTTTCTGCTCACGCGAAAAGATGACAGAAAACCGCTCTCAGACATCCGAAGACGCAAGAGAACCATTGTTCTGGTGCTTGGAGACCTGGGTCGATCGCCTCGAATGCTCTATCATGCCCGATCTCTGGCGAAAAGCGGCCACAAAGTCGATCTGTGCGGCTACGATGGTGCCAAACCCTTCGACGAGATTCTGGAAAATGAGCTCATCAACATTCACCACATTCCTCTGATTCTCAACACCCGCAAACTGCCCTTTGTACTGTTTGGAATTCTCAAGGTCATTCGACAGCATTGGCTGCTGATTTCGCTGCTGTACAAACTCCGCGGAGCAGACTACCTCCTGGTGCAAAACCCGCCCTCAATTCCTACTCTGGGAGTTGTGCGGTTCTACAGCCTGTTCATGAGCACTCGAACCAAGGTTGTTCTGGACTGGCATAACTTTGGATACACCATTTTGGCCCTCAAACTGCCCGAGACCCACCCAATGGTCAAGTTTGCCAAGTTCTACGAGGGTTTCTTCGGTGGTAGAGCGTTTGTCCACCTCTGTGTCACTGTTCTCATGGGTCAGGCTATGCGAAAGACATTTGGAATGAGTGGACGACGAATTGTGCCTCTGCACGACCGACCAGCCTTCCATTTCAAGCCCCTCAGTGAATCTGAGAAACTGGAGGTGCTCAAGGACTTCAAGGAGTCTCTCTATGACAACATGACTGCTGACCATAAGATTATCGTGTCCAGTACATCCTACACTCCTGACGAGAACTTCAACATTCTCCTGGACGCTCTGGCTCTCTACGACGAGTCTAAGCTTGACCTTCCTCCTCTTCGAGTCATTATCACCGGAAAGGGACCTATGATGCCCGAGTTCCTGGCCAAGGTCGAGAAGCTTAAGATGAAGAAGGTGTCTATTCGAACCGCTTGGCTCGAGTTTGCCGACTACCCTCGAATTCTCGGCGCCTCTCATCTCGGAGTGTCTCTTCACGAGTCTTCTTCCGGCTACGATCTGCCTATGAAGGTCGTTGACATGTTTGGATGTGGAGTTCCCGTCGTGTCCGTGGACTACCCTGCTCTCTCTGAGCTTGTCAAGACTAACGTAAACGGTGTGGCTGTCAAGGGCCATGTGGAGATGGGTAACACCTTCATGTCTCTGTTCTCCAACCGAGGCAAGCTCGACAACATCAAGCGAGGAGCCATGGTGGAGTCTCGAAACACCTGGGACCAGACCTGGAAGAAGACTGTTGGCCCTCTGTTTGACATTGGAGAGTATGTGCAGCAGAGACCTGACGAAGACTACGATTTCAGCAGTAGTAGCAGTGAAGATGAGCACTAATGGAGGAAAAAACGAGTACCAACTCGACTATAACTATGACTAAATGCATTTTGATTGTACCTATGGGGTGGGCGTAAGCGAGTGCAATTAGACACTTTAGAAGGGTGAATTTCGTAGCAATGTGCCGTACTCACCACACTGAAACGACTCAATGAGGTCTCTGTCACAAAGACACCATTAATAAGCGATTGATCTCGTCAATAAAGAAAAGTCCAACTCATACGCGTTCTGACGTCACTCTTGGCAACGGAGAACGACAAAGACGATCTGACTATCGCCAAACAAAGAAAACATTATAATAACCGATCTCTTTTATTAAATTACGTCACAGGACCGCCCAAAACCACGTGGATGGTGCGTCCGTACGTGTGTGGCAGATAGTGGGAAATGAGATCATCTCACAATTAAAGTTACGAGAGCTCATCGTATATGAACGTCTATGTTTATCATGTTTATCAACGGTGATTATAGACGATGGAGGAAAACAATGAAAATGAGTAAAATTGTATCAACAAAGTGCTTCAAATCGCTACAAAAAATATCAGAGTGTCATAATTCATATCCCTCACACCGTTGCCTAAACACACACATCTCCATCGGCTGGTTATTATTATGCTTCAGTACCTCCACCAGGGTTAGGGTTACCGCTTTCGGCACTGCCTCATGGTGAGGCTGGTTTCAAACCTCCCAAATGAGGATGGTTGTTTTGAGAGCTGGTCTATACACAACACACTAAGGCGAAACCGTTTTACGGCCCCTGAGAACTACAGGGTATTGTATAGATCTGTATTTTGTACTATCAATGTCAAGGGTCGATAATTATTTGACCAGGATCTTGTAATATCTGCCACACGCTCTGTAAAGATTGAGACCTGCATACATGTAATTATGTCATGATACAGCTCATCTCCACACCGAGGGGTGCATCTCCACGTGTGTTACAGCTGATCGAGATGTGCCACATTGGGCCCTTGTGATCTCACGATGAAACACACTACCCCTGTCGGTTCCAGCCCATTGTATGTGCATCTTTTTCTCCCTCGGCTGGATCGTCCTTTTCAGATAAGGTCTATCTGTTGGTATCGTGCATGAGAGCTGTGAGAATAGTAAGGTGGCTGGTCGTGTCTAGACTGAAGAGGAGAAAAAGGGATAGATGGGCTACGAACGTTGGACAAAAATAGAGAGTGATTCGCACAAATACTTCAGATTGGGTTTCGGTAGAGTGTCCCGAAGCCATTCTTCCGACTGGTCTCATGCAGGGAACGTTGAGATGCTGGTCATCACCGCATACTTTGGTGTGGTTGTGTGGCAGCCCTGCGGAAATGAAAATCCTTGTGGCTGGAAAACGTCTGGGGAAGATGAAATGAAAAGAAGTATATATAGATGATGGGGTGCCGGTATTTCTCATCA
This sequence comes from Yarrowia sp. JCM 30695, assembly GCA_001602355.1. Taxonomy (NCBI): domain Eukaryota; kingdom Fungi; phylum Ascomycota; class Dipodascomycetes; order Dipodascales; genus Yarrowia; species Yarrowia sp. JCM 30695. The sequence goes on from BCLX01000001.1 coordinate 4,658,873, forward strand.
GTCACACTCATCAACACATTCTCTACAGTCTCTCATTGACAGTCTTCTCGACACCACAAGTCCATCCGACACTCACTATCACTAAGTCTTCTGACTAATCACTGTCTATCCGACACTCACTGTCCATCCGACACTCACTGTCTATCCGACACTCACTGTCTATCCGATACTTTTCACATTTTCCGTTTTTACGATGAAATTCACAACTCTCCTTTCCATGGCTACCATGGCCATGTCTGCTGCTGTCACTGTGGAGATTCACTCGACGGTGCTGGAAACCGTGTTTGAAACAGCCTCCGAGACGCCAATTTCAGACGCCGCAGGTTCGATTCCCGAGCCCACCGTGCGATACGTGACCATCCTGCCCAAGCCCTTCCCTGCATTCAACGGCGTGGCTCTCAGCGGCACCGTCCACGACAAGCGAGACGCCATTGCCACCTCCATTGACTGCAACCAGGGTCTTTCGTCTGCCATCCACCAGCAGCAAGGTTCAACTAGCACATCGTCCGCAGCATATACCGCAACCTTAACCTCTGGTAGCAATCTTAGCTCCGAGACCGAGACTATTATTCCTTCTTCTTCCTCCACTGCCTCTATTCCTGAGCCTGCCACCGCATCAATTGAGACCGAGCCCAACCCCAGTCTCATCCCCCTCTTCATTCCTGTCCACCAAGACTCTACCACCGAAACCTCCGACATTCACAACATGGGACTTGGAACCAAGATTCGAGACATGGTCAACAATGTTGGCCCTGTGGCCGCTGCTGACCTCAGCAAGCCCAACACCGCCCCCAATGACCGAACCATCTTCCAGACCAGAAACAACCACGGCCCCAACATTGGCTCCATGTTTCTGCTCGAGAAGTGGCTGACTCCCGGCATGTTCCCCGACTCTGCCAAGGGAGACGCTGAGCTCGACGCTGTGACCGCCCTGGTTGCCGAGCTTGGAGCCGATGGTGCCCAGAAGAAGTTCGAGGAGCACTGGAACACCTGGATCACCGACGACGACTTCTCCTACCTGCAGTCTGTCGGTGCCAACGCCATTCGAGTGCCCATGGGCTACTGGACCATCAACGGAGGAGCCTTCACTCAGGGTACTCCTTTCGCCCAGTACCAGTCCGTCTACCAGAACGCCTGGTCCATCTTCAAGTCCAACATCCTCGACAAGGCCCGAGCTGCCAACATTGCCGTTCTCATTGACCTGCACGCCGTTCCCGGTGGAGCCAACGGAGACGCTCACTCTGGTACTTCTTCCGGAAAGGTCGAGTTCTGGGATTCCCGAAGCGACCAGAAGATTGCCGTCGACGCTCTGCAGTGGGTCGCCAAGGACGTTCTTTCCTACGATAACGTGCTCGGTATCGAGGTTGTCAACGAGGCTGTCTACGACGCTTCCACCTCCAAGGAGGGCTCCTACTACCTGCGAGCTCTCGAGGCCATCCGAAAGGTGAACCCCGACGTCCCTGTCTACATCTCCGACGGCTGGGCTCCCACCGAGTGGAACGAGTGGGTCCAGGAGCAGAACCAGAAGCTTTCTGCCGGTCAGAACACTGGTTTTGTCGTTGACTCTCACGTCTACAAGGCATTTTCCGAGCAGGACAAGGGCAACTCTCCCCAGCAGAACATTGCCAACGTCCCCGCCTACCTCAACGTCGGAAAGGCTCAGGCCGACTCCATTGTCGGTGAGTTCTCCTGTGTCTTCTCCGAGGAGACCTGGGCCAAGGCTGGCGGTGAGGACCGAGAGCAGCTTGCCATCAAGTACGGCCAGGTCCAGATCGAGTCCTTCAACCAGAACGCCCGAGCCGGATGGTTCTTCTGGACCTACAAGTTCCAGTACGGCGACGGAGGTGACTGGGGCTTCAAGCCCATGACTGCCAAGGGCGCTCTTCCCACTTTCTCCAACGGCGGCTCCAACAAGGACCCCAAGGCCGGTATCAAGGAGGCCGCCACCAAGGCCACCGAGGAGCACTCCGCCTACTGGGACCAGCACGAGGGCAACTACGAGCACTGGCGATACGCCGACGGATACGTTTCGGGATGGCAGGACGCTGCCGCCTTCTACGAGTTCCACGGCTCCACCATTGGTCGAATCAACGCCTGGCAGGACGCCCGACGAGCCCAGCACATTGCTGCCAAGGGCAACTCCGGTGCCATCTGGGAGTGGGACCAGGGCTTCGACGCTGGTATCCAGGGTCTGCTCAACTACATGCGATCTTAAGCATCGTGGTTCACACTCTCCAAAAACACTTTACGACCTTCACACTTTACGACTTACACCCCCTTCTTCTCAGACTTTAACGGTCTGCCGATTGGCAGTCCTCTATTTATTCTTTAGCATATTCTGAATACATTTATTAGATTAAACAGTGACAGTAGCAGTAGCAATAGTACAGTAACAACAATAACAACAACAACAATAGCAACAGTATCCTCAAAATAGCAACCAACAGCACAGCCTCCTTCCTTCCTCCTCTCCTTATCCCGGATATTACGCACTCTTGGCAGAGGACATTAGCACTGAGCTATTGGCTCATTAGATTGAAGACATTCCCGCCACTAAAGGATAGAACATGTGCCTGGAATGAGGAGAGAGGGGGGTCCATATCTGGAGGTTCTAGACAGTTCAATTGATACTTTATTCTTCTGTGAAACAAGGCTCAGTTGTGAAGAGAGCCCGTAAGAGGTAGGAGTACTCGTGCCGGTCTTAAACTAAGTGTCACCTGCAATAGGAAACTGATATCGAGGCACATATGACAACTTTCAGAAGTCTTCCCACCCCTCAAAGATACTGTACCTGTAGCGGCTACAAAACTTCAATAACAACAGCAATTATCCACTCAGATAATAGCTAACGCTCATGCATACCACTGACATTTCGAGTTCATTGCTTCATGTCGTTTCCACCCAGTCACGTGAGCTCTGATAATGGCAGATGATGTTGAGGTACTGGTGCCAAAACTGGAAGTGTCATAGTCTTCAATGAATCTGTCATCAAGATACAAGTAGCATACCCTTGTAGGAAACACCGTATTCATTACACCATGAGTTGTCACTTTGCAAGCCATGGAGTATTTGAGCATAACCATACTTCTACTGAGTGTAAAGTACACACCTCAAAGTCACTAGCCACACCTCAGAGTGACTAGCCACACCTTCTACACTCTCACCTACACACCGTCTTTCAATCGTTATATCATAAATGTACAGTACATACAATTTCTCTAAACCATAGAGAACAGGGAGAAGTTTCGCACAATGCCCGGGCCCATCTCGTCGTAATCCTGCTTGGTGTAGCAGTAGTTCTTGAACTCGGGGGTGGACGACAGCAGAGAGCCTCCGTACCACACGGCGTTTCGCTGCTTGGAGTGGGAGATGACCTTGACGTCGACACCGGACGACTTGACACCGGTAGCTCGCTCGTTGGCAGCCAGTCGGTCGTCAGCCAGGGTTCGGATATCTCGCTGCAGACGTCGGCCGAAATCCTTGAACATGGTGGAACCTCCAGACAGAACAATGTTCTTGTAGAGGCCTCGTCGCACATCAATGGGCGAGGACTGGACCACAGTATCGACAACCTCGGACAGAGGGGTCAGGAAGTCGGACGAGGCAATCTCGGGGTTGAAGAAGATTTCGGGGGCCAGGAACCGCTCGTATCCGACGTCCACGGTGGCTCGTCGATGCAGACCCTGGTCGGCCATGTACTTTTGGAATCGGTCGGGATCGTTGTCGAACCGGTTGAACTCCTTGACAATGTCGGGACAGACGTAGCAGTAGTTTTCCTTGATCTGCTCGGCGGTCTTGAGCGACGTGTCGGGCTCGTTTCGGTCTCGCAGCATGTTCTGAATGAAGTAGGTGATGTCTCGTCCGGCAATGGGGATCGACTTGATGGCAGAGCCAATGACGTATCCCTCGGCCACGGGGATAACGTGGGTCACACCGTCTCCGGAGTCGATGACGGTACCGGTCAGCGATCTATCAGTGACCTTGTTGGAGGTCCAGGATGCAGCCAGAGCCAGAACGGCCTGCACAGCAATGTACAGACCGGCACAGTTGAAGGACTCAAACATGATTTCGGCGGTGTTTTCTCGGTTCTCGGGAGGGTTGAGAGGAGGCTCGGTTAGCAGGAAATGGTGGTCTTCGGGCTCGCACCGCAGGTACTTGAAAATCGAGTTTTCCCAGAACCGCTCCATGTGATCCCAGTTTTCAATCTGACCGTGTCGAATGGGGTAGTTGACCGAGTAGGCCGGGCCGTTGGCGGCGGCTAGGGCCTCGTCGCCAATGTAAAAGTCGAGGTCTTCGGTGCCCTTACGGCTGATGTTGCCGCCGGACGATCCCTTGGCGGTCGCAATCACTGTGGGGAAGACGAAGGAGGGGGCATCGTTTCCGGCAAAACCGAGTTTTGTGTAACCGGTACCGCTGTTGTTAGTATGAGGGAAAGGGGGATGTGTTGATGTGAGTGTAGTTGAGGGTGATTGATGGTGATGGTAGTCAATGTGGGGTATCAGTCGATTGAAGACATGGGAGACAGACAGTAGTTATCTAGGTATTAAATTGATTAATCAATTTATCCATACCTCTGTTCCACAATCACCCATCCCTTCTCTCCTTCCATCACACCCACCATGTCGTTGCGTTGTTCTGTGTGTCGTTGTCGTGATCGTCGATATCTCAATCAATATGATATATCACATCACCATGCATCTGTAATCTCGATTGAACCTCCGTATCGGTCATGTCGTCGTTCAGCACTGTCATCATGTCGTTTGTGTCTCATTCTTCCGTTACCACACTCCAACCACTCCGTGACACTGTCATATCCACCATTTGTGTCTCCACATCAAAATGTCTCAATGGAGATAAACCATTGGAAATTACTCACTTGTCTGAGGTTAGTAGAGTCCTTGAATAATCCAGCTCCGTCTCATTCCGATTTTCACGCCATATACTCACCCATGACAACCGCAGGGGTTCCCAGATGCGCCATTGTTGCTCAATTGATGTTGTAGAAAGACTTGTGATGCTCAAGGGCTGGGGTGTCGGGATATGTATGTGCTGTAAGTGAGGTCAAGCAGTGTTGCGGCATATAGAGTTACCCGGGAGTGGCCACCTGTAAAGCTGACCGTGGGTTTTAGTGGGAGAAGCTGGAGATGATGCGTGGATGATGCACCAAGAGATGGGATGTATTTCCGATTATATCAAGAGGGAGACGATGAGTCCGAATTGAGGATTATTCAACTTACGGTGTCGAGGTGTTGATGGTTTCCATATTGTCTATAGAGTGCACTTAACTCCGTGATTGACAAACTATCTTTCAAGGGTGGAAATGGGCAAATTGGAAATCAGACGATAGGCAGGATGTTTGAGGAATGAACGTCATGAGAGGAATCAGGAGATTCATCACACCCTTCTTGTGCTTGCCTAGTCTAATTTTTGGCGCTGTTGAAGTGGTATTTTTGATAGTCCCGTACCTTGGAATTTAGTTATGAGTAGTTAGCAAATTTTGGAATAGTTGACTTGAAACTTCACAATAGCCTCTCCCTAAACAAAAATCTAAGCTTATACTTGAGACTGCTCTCAACAACTTACATAAGCAAACTATGACCTACATCGATGAACTACGAGAACAGAGACTGCAGGGTGTTCAAAAGATCATGGCACCCATCAAACTATAGAAATACGCATTAATCACAACAAAAAATTACTCTCTGTTCACAGTAGCTCCAATAATCGTTGCTACCGGGCTCAAGCTCTTATAGGAAGAGTGTGCTGACTAATATACAGTTCGCTGAGTGGTCGTTCGTAAAGGGATAGTGAAAATAGAACCGGTAGGGTAATATTTTATGCACTTACCAAACATGAGTATATTTGGTAAGGCTGTGGTTTGACAGATGTCTGTCCTGTAGATAGGAGCTATCTACCGGCCTGGAATCTCTTTTCTGATAGATGGACAAGTGTCCACCCTTCTGGTGGCACTACTATCGGAACGGTGTGTCCCGTGAAGTGGGTTGTAAGTCGTTACATTAAACTAAATATCAAATCATACATTATGGTTTTCATTAAGGGACTTATGAAGGAGATATACGTGGAGGGTAAAGTGAGGTATCATTCACCTTTATTAAGCTACTGAAACAACTCAGCAACTAACTGGTCAGTACAGTTCACCCATTTTCGTGCTTTTGTTCTTGCACTCGACTTTCAGCCCAAATGCTGACTAATCAAGCTCTGACTGATTTACCCGCTGACTAAGCAACTTCCTGACACACTACAGTGTCAAAAGTGAAGGATAACGACCCTTCCCGTCATGTCTCATATGTCCGAATACGACGGAAGAAGAGCCAGTAGACCTGACAGAAGTGTTGATGATAAGCTGTTCAAACATTCTCATCACCTATGGCTTTTAATCACTGTATGGTGACTACGTCTCGTCATTCAGCCACCACAGATTGCTTTTGCACCATTCCAGCAAAGACACCAGCCATGTCTCAGTCTCAACAGTGTTCAAACCACCCATTTTTAGGCCATTCTTCCGCTTTGTTCGTTATAAATAGGAACAAATGCAAGCGAGAACTCAATAGGAGACGGCAGTGGAGTAAAGCTACGAGAAGGGCTGTTTATAGCACTTTTCGAGGGTATGTCGTCTTGCCAGACTATTTCTGACACCCTCAAATGATGACCAATCCTTCTCTTAGTCCGTTGACCTCTCTGACCGCGTTTTAGTCACCCACTAACAGACGTGACAAGCTTGCTTAGGGTGGAGGAAGAACATGACATGATAACGAACCCTGAAGGTCCGGATAAACACCAAAACCTCAGGGTAGGTTCTGTACACGTCTAGAAAGCAGCTGTCGAATTTATACGGCTCCAAACGACCCCCAAAAGGCCTAACACAGCTATGCGTTTCATGTTTCAGATCCACGCGTAGCCACACGGATACAACTTTAGCCAGCGCAAAGTTTGAGATGCGGCAGTGCCCACTTGGATCTACAAGGAGACATAGATGGCGTGTGAGTGACGTCAGAGAGAGGGAGGGGTAGTTTTGTGGCATTCTGAGCGGACTGTCGTGATCGTGGAACTTGCCACAGCTTTTGTAGTTTCATTTTCTGCGATATTATGCCCTCTTCTGTACTTCCCCCTTTTCTACCTAGGGGCTCTGGACTATGTGACCAGGGAAATTATCTGCCGAGTTTAACCTTGGAGGGTGGGTGATATGCATGCTGAGTATGGTGGGTGAGATTTTGAGGCCAACATCTTGGAGCCTCATCGTTGGGGCTGTTTGAGGAGGAACAGAGACGGCTTTGGTCAGGATAACGGCATTTGCGGCATTTCGACATAATATCTTCGACTCGACACACAAACACATCCTCTTCTCTGCATCATTACATCATCCAAAGAGAGCTATTCTCGATTGAAACAGCTTGGCGATACAAACAACAAAAACGACTTTGAGACGATAACAGATTGTACATACCACCAGTCAAGCTGACAAGTCAAGTCGACCAGTACAACTCATCGCATATCGACAGAAGGGAAAATAAAACAGGAAACGAGACATCACACTGTCAAGATCTAATCGTTGACCTTCTCAGCTAACAGGTGATCTCCACTCAACAAGAGCTTTCTCGCCCACCTTTTCCACCATGTTCCCATTTTTCTGCTTGGAAAACCGGGAGAAATGGGCCAGACAGGTCGGCCAGTCGTCCTTCGATCTCGTGGACATGTCCCAGTTCCACAGCACATCCTTTCGAATCATCATCTCGTACATCTTCATGTACGTCCAGATCATCATCACTTTGGCTGTCTATGCCTCTGATATCTACACGGCTATCATGTTGTTAGCCTTTGACCGTTGGGCCTCTTCTATCAGTCCATACGTTCCCTTTCACATCTCCCGATGGCTCTTTGGAGGCTGCATTCTCTTCTCCTTTGTGCTGTTGTTCTACGACTACATTCAGGCCTACAGAGTGTGGAAGCGATACAACATCTGTTTGACATACACCAACCCCATCTGCCGAACCATCTACTCCATCAAGGGCTTCAACTACTTTTGTCTGTTTGCCAAAATCACTAAGTCCAAGGAGTTCACCGACTACGTGGCTCTTTTTGTCTTCTTCACATTCAAGGGATGGGCTAACTTGCTGCTAGCTGAAGGACCCAGACAGGTGCTGAATGCACTTACCTTGTATTCAGTACTGAAGATTGACGACGACTTTGTGGGAGCTGTGACTGCCCTGGCTGAAAAGTCGCATATTGAGGCAGTCGTTGTCTCCCTTATGGCATTCTCGCTGCTTATCTGGGTCATCTCCATGTTCATGTTCATTCTGGCAATGTTCTGTTCATGCTCCGTGTGGACCCAGGTGAAACGACACAACTGCAACTCGCTGGAAGAGTACTGCTGTGTTCGTATCGACAAGCGAGTGGCCCGTCTTGTGGCCAAGTACCACAAGCGAGGCATGCAGAACCTGGCTCTTGAGAACCAGCGAATGTCCAAGCAGCCTACTCTTCCCACCATCGATTTTCTGGGTCATGAAGAGGAGAATGCTGGATTTGACAACTCTAGCACGAGAATGGGCGCTTATGGAAGCTCCAAGACGAACCTCCTTGCTGCTGACCAGGTGGCTGACGACTTTTACAGTCATAAAGAGTACTCTATGAGCGATTTGCAGCCTTATGACTCTCGAAACACCCTCGCTGAGCCCTCAGACCCTCTGTCAAAGTCTGAATTCAGCGATCTGGCAAGCATCAAACGATCAGATACCGAGCAGTCGAATCTGACTGTTTCTGGAATGTCTAATGGAGTCCATAAGGTACCCAGAAAGCCCACTCCTGTCAGACAAGCTTCTGGATCTCTTTATCAGAACGACACCAGCTCTAGCACCAGACTCTACGTCAACGACAACAGCTCCGGCTTCTACCAGAACCCCAGCATCAACACTTCTGGAGGATCTATCAACACCTTTTTGGACCAGCCTGAAGCTCAGCCTTACAACTACAGTCCTCCAAGATATGAACCCTCGGAATATGGAGGTAGTAGACGACCTTCTGACCAGAGAGAAAGACCAGCAGAGACTCCATACCCCAGACGACCCTCTGAACAAGCATATCCTCGAAAACCTTCAGAGCAGTCTTACAATAGACGGCCTTCAGAGCAGTCTTACAATAGACGGCCTTCAGAGCAGTCTTACGAGAGAGGTCCACCACCACAGCCTCATTCTTACGATAGACGTCCTTCGGAACGTTCTTATAGACGTCCATCTGGACCGCAGGAGAGACCACCGCATTCCCGATCTCAATCCCCGCATCTTCCGTTCCAACTGGAACATCAACCACCCACACAGTCTCAGAATCACGCACTGGATCCTTTTGATCCCTCTTATAGATAGACTAATTGCATATTTATACCAGATAGAGGAAGACATGTAAGAATGATTTAGTAGGGCCGACCACAAGTGTATATGACTCGTCGTCGTTCTATATCTTTGCTTTCAGTAACTCTCATACCGGTGAGTATATTTCAGACCAGAGATGAGATTCAGAGGAAAAAAGGTAGCAGGGTCATACAAATAGCCACCAGTAACGTCATTCTCTAGTTCTTATACCCCTAACTTCTTCCCTTCTCCATTTACTTTCTCTCACCATTCTCCCCCTTGTATCGTCATAAAGTTACGATAAGAACCTAATCAACATTATACATTCATTGGCATTCTATCAAATCTAATCTACGACATATTTCCACACTCATTGATTTATTAATTACTTGATACACGTTGTCTTAAGAGTTAGTCTTCACTGTTTTTGTCGTTTTCTGTTGTTTTTTCTTCTTCCCCTGGTGGTAACGAGTGTGAGGTTCTACCTTTACAGAACCGGGTTTAGGCCATGATAACTGTCGTCAGCTTCTACTACATGAGCATGAGTTTGCACTCGGGCTCAGGAGAGTGAGGAGGAGTCATCATGGCCTCCAGTAAGCGTCGATTCTTGACAGGATTAGGTTTAGGGGCACGGATCATGAACTGCACTGGAACAGGGGTTTCGGCTCGAGTCAGGTAGAAGGTTTCTCGCAACTCGAATCCAAACTTCTCATAGATGACCTGGTTGGTTAGCTTGGTCGACTCCAAGTAGCAGTAGAGACCCTGCTTGTCGGCAATGTTGGTCACGTGCTCTACAAGCTTTCGAGAGTATCCCTTTCCTCGAGCAGAAGGCAGGGTACCGAGATATCCAAGGTACCACACGTCGTAGGCGTCCTCGGGCTGCAAGTATCGTTCTCGACACTCGTCAATCTTGGGCAGGTACTCCTTGAAGTATCTGAATCGGCCCTCCTTACCAAACTTGTAAGGCAGGGTCCATCCTCCAGATCGGAGGGCAGTCCACCAATCGTCGGCTTCCTCTCCAGGAGGCAACCAACACGAGATACCCTCAAAGTCACCGATGGTGTAGATTCGACCCTTGAGCAGGTAGACGTAGGTACCGTAGGAAAAGATCTCGATATCGAGTTTATGGGACTCCTGCTCGGTCTGGCCGTCACACTGGGTGTAGTAGGCGTCGACGGGGTCTCCGGAGAAACACAGAGACAGACACTCGACGATTCGATCGAAATCGGTGAAGGTACATCTTCGAGGAGTGTTGGCCGAGTTGGGCATGTTGGTGGAGTTTTTGGGGGTCAGAATGGGGTCCACAGAGATCACCCCCTTCTTGGGGATGTTAATGGGCTGGGTCTTGGCGACCGTGGGGGCATTGATGGTGGCAGAAGTCATGGTTTCGGCGTTCATAGCGTTCGTCATCCTGTTTCTTCACTACTGTTTACAAACTGTACTTAGATTCCAGTGTGCGACAATGTGGGCAAAAGAGATGTTTATGTCCTGGGGTCGTACTTGGGGAGAAGAGAGGATCGAGGGAGCCTCCGGGGGTATAAATATTTTTGCTTTTATCTCTTCGGAAAGGCACGAAGGAGGCGTAGGCGGTTTGTGGAGGGTGTGTAGTGTGTATTGGGTGCGCTATCAGTATTAGACTTTGGATTAGCCTCTTGGTCGAAGAGTGTGTTTTGGCGATTTGAGAATGTCTCCAGGAGGCGTAGTACTGGAGGTATTTCAGATCTGAAAACACCACCGAGCTCGTAGAACGCTCAAGAATCCATTGCTATATTTATTTCTCACAAATCACCTCTCCCTGCACACCTACCTGGGCTATCTCTGACCCAAATAAGAAAGCCGATCCGTTGGTGGCACTTTGGGTTATCACGCGGACATGTGGGACGCAGAAAAACTGAGATAACAGACCTTTGAAACGATTTTACACGAAAGCCAAGCAAGTTAAGGGGGGGGTCCCTGGGGGTCCTTTTGTGCAAAATCGCAATGTCTATGTGAATTTTCGTCTTTTTTCGCGACCGGTCACGTGCCCAGAGTCTCTCGTGAATCCGCGTTTATTTGCATCACCAAAAGACAGGGCGGGAGGTTATCTGGGCCTACATGAGCTAACGTGGAGGGGAAGTCAAACGGCATCAGGGTAAAAGAAAACAGCCGTGGTTATTGGTGGGGGGAAAAATGGGGCCAAAAATTGGATAAATTGGATAAAATTAAGAGGGGTAGTTGGGGCTGTGGAGAAAAAGGGCGCTCATGTGTGGCCCCTTTTTTGCTACTATTTGGGTCCATTTCCCGCTCTACACTGTTTCCATAACAAAATTGTTACATATTGGTTCATACGCGACACTAATGAAAGCCTATTGAGCGTAGCATGTAGCGGCTATATGATGTCTCAGGGTGGGTATGTCAAATATGTCACCCTTGCGTGAGAAAGAGGAGCGAGAAAACACGTGGAGAATGTTTGAGGCTTTCTGAGGGCCACGGGTTTTCTTTCTATTGGGTCTCATGACATGGCTGTATTTTTCTTCTATTTTTCTCTATTTTACACTCCTTTTCTCCATTTATTCTTGTTAATCCCTCTCTAAATCCCTCCTTCATTCACATTCTGCCTCGTTAGCACGAGATATAGCCGCTGAGGGGATCGGCCTTAGGTCGGGAATAAAGCCGAGTTTAGACCCACTAATAGACGTGGAATAGACGTCCGCTGATGTGGCAGCTTCCAGAACGTCCATTCAGGGGATTTTTTAGCGATTTTTCAGACATTTATTCTGATTTATTGACACTTAATATGCACCGGAAAAGTCGGAGATTTGTATGCGAGCCGACTTTCCGGTGAAGTTAATGCGGCGAGAAATATGTGGAAAAATAGGGGCAGATTAATCAAAAGAAATGATGAGGGGAACTGGTTGAGCTGGGGCTGTTTACAACCACTCAACGTGTTGGACAGATGACAGATCAACATACAAGTAGGTGGAAGGGTAGCTACAGAAGGGTGTGTAAAGAATGTACGATACTGGGATGTGTTGACAATGTGACAGTCAATGTCAAGTGATAAGAGGTGAAAGACACCGGATCAAGCAGTTTCGTATACCTACCCCTGAAACCCCTTTTACTCCAATGTCTTCATTATTACTGGCTGTTATTGAACACTACAATGTCTTACTAAGCACCTCTTCCGGAAACATCATGTGAACTGAGCTTGTGGCAAATCAGAAACACCGCTTCTGAGTCCAGCTGACCGCATGCAGATGTGGCAAACAAACACCTGGCTGTCTGCATGTCCACATGGCTCACACGGCTCATTTCCACACGACCTGGAATGCATATAGATCAGGGGTATGACGTATGACGTATGTCAGAGGCGAGGGGATTAGTGGCTGGTAAAAGGGTGTTAGTGGCAGTGTACTGAACTGTAGTCTTGGATCATGTTGGAAGACAGCGACTTTCTCAGCAAATCATTTTATCCATTTTCTACCAATTTTCCTCAATTTAATCAGCATTTTTCTTTACACACTCTCATTCAGCCTTGACCTCTTGCGTCTCAGAAGTGTCTATATATAGCGTGGACTAGGTTTTGCGGAAACAACTTCCCGATCGGGTTGAAAACCGGCCCGAGGGCGTAATCGTTGTGTAATAATATATATTAGCCAGCAATTGACGTGATATTTCTCGAATTGTTCCCCTCCTTCTGCTCTGCACGTTACGCTAAAAAAAGGTGTTTAAAGACGCCTTTATTTTAGATAGACGGGAAAGATTGGGAGGTCACCTTTTTTTGCCAGGTTCCGATTATCTGCATACACCCAAATAGGCTTTGCTTCTAGAATCCGACGATAAGCCCAATTGAAGCGATTTCTTCGATATCTCATTGCGTGTGCAGAAAAAAGGGACAAAATAATATTCAATAATTGCGATAATTGGCCAATATGGCGAGTCAATTGAGCTCAGAAATCAAACAGTTTTATGCGAATATCCACAATTTACCCGTTTTCTACTGCTTTATCAACCTATTTCTTCCAACTCAAACTTATGCAACCATGACAGATCAGAAAAAAGACAACTGAACATCGGATACAGCTACACATTGGAACCAACTACACTCTACTGATACTCTTCATTTGTAACACATTGTTCTCATGCCTAATAAATAAGTGCTGCTATCTAGGCACAATGAGCAGACTCACACTGAGTTGCCCACTAGATTTTGGCAGCGGTAGCCATGCTGGGCTGCTCCTCCATGTCCTCCACGTGCTGGACCTGGAGCTTGGGGGAGTCGGCCTTGACGGCGGGTTTTCGCTGAGCCCGCTCAGGAATGATGGGGTTGGGTTCTCGCACCATGATTTCCAGAGGAATCGGCTCCTTGCCTCGTTTCAGGTGGATGGTGTCCTTGTATGTAAAGCCAAATCGCTCGTAGATGGCCCGGTTCTCAAAGGCAGAGGACTCGAGGTAGCAGTAGAGGAAGTCCGCGTCGGCCATGGCAGTCACGTACTCCACCAGCTTTCGAGAGTAGCCCTTACCTCGAGCAGTGGGTAACGTTCCCAGGTACACCAGGTACCACGAGTTTTGGTCTCGCTCAGGGCCCAGAACTCGGGCCTTGGTCTCGTTCAGAAGGGGCAGGAACTCGTTAAAGTACCGGGCTCGGCCCTCGGCGCCAAACTTGAAGTTCAGACGCCACATACCACTTCTCAAAATGGTCCACCAGTCGTCCATGTTCTTTCCAGGAGGCATCCAGCAGGCAATACCCTCGAAATCGCCCATGGTGATGACCAGACCGTTCATCAGATGGGCGTAGATGATGTATCCGAAAATCTCCTCGTCGAGTTTTCGGGCCTCGGCCTCTGTACGGCCGTCACAATGGGACAAATACCGGTCGACTTCATCGGACTCAAAGCAGTGTGTGATGCATTTAACGGCAGGTTCAAAGTCTTCAACTGTAAGTTTTCTGATAGACATGTTAGCTAGGGGTGGGAGGAAGGTGTTCTTTGTGGATTCTGGGGGAGCTGAAAGTGAAGAAAGTGAAGATATAAGTACAAGTCTAGGGCCGGATATGCACTGGCCAAATGGCGGCTAAAATTCCGATATCAGCTGGGTTAGGGCACACGTATACTTTAAACACATCCTCTATCCTAAAGTCTAACTTATCGCACTTTGACACCCTTTGATTTTGGGTGTCCGACACGGCAGTTGGGACTTTTCCAGAGCGTTGTTATCGATAACGGGTCGTGTGCTTGGTGTGGGGTTGTGCGTGGTAAGGGAAGGGTTCTCACGTACTCGTACACAAAAACACATCCCCAGACACACCAAAATCCCTGGTTCAGCCACCCCTCATCCCCACATGCAGTATCTTGTTTGCCAAAGGTCTTTCCCAAAGAGGAAACTACATCCTCATATCTCGTGCATGCATATGTGCCTTCTCCTCTCTAACCTGGCACTAGACGAACACAACGTGTCTAAGAAATGAAACCTAGCCTTAGGAAACAGTTTCCGGGTTAGGCAAATCGCAGGTGTGTAGGGGGTGTAATTCGGGCACGAGGATCTTGTTTCTCCACGGATTACTATTCAGTTTGAAGGTGTGATTGGGAAGTCCGAAAAAGTCAGATCGAAAAGGTGATCTAGACCACAAGACACTGACAAGATACAGAGGAGTATGTATGTACGAATACCAGGGTCATGTTAGCACTTCAGTCTACAGGTCAGACTACGATAGTGCAATAGACCAACCCCCACCTATCCCGAGACGCATTGACTTTATCGTCTGTTTGTTATCAGTCGGAGTTGGCGGTCGAACTTTAGCAAGGGATCGGAGTTGGAATGGGAGTGGAATGAAGAGGTGTGGAGGCAGGTAGCTGATGCGTTCTTGGTTTCTATTGGTTGGTAAGGGGCTTAGTAATCATACTAAACACTTTCCCCCCACATTGGACCTCCCAGTAAGCCGCCATCTCCACTATAGTCCCCTCCCTCCTCCAGTCATCATCACCAAACAGAGTAGCAAATTTAATATGGCAACTTTGTCACTGAGACTGTGAGGACGGAACTCTGAGGCAAATGGACTCTGGGTTGGCTGAAAAACGTGGTCGGAGTTGGAGTGCCGTCCGCAGAGATTTTCAAGTAGCAATTAATGGCTAGAAAATGAGTGGTAAAAAAGGGCGTTCATCAATAGCCGATATAGTTCGATCTAGTTGATCTGAGTGGACTAAATATTAACTAAAGGTGCATTACCACGCTGTAAAAGCCGCTTCGCACCTGTTTACGCCTGCTGATAACTTTTTTTTCTCACCTGAATTTTCCCTCACGCCTTGTTTCGCTTGTCTCGCTTAATCTAACGTTCATATACATGGTTTGTGCAGTGATAGCGGTTATGAAATATATTAAGTTATTGCAAAGAATCAGCTACAATACGGGGTAGTGTTCTTACAGCGATTCGGAGATAGTATTCCTAGATCGCATTTTCCAAGCTCGTGGTCACTACTTCGAATAGCTAACACCCAGACCCTCGGCAATCTTCTTGCCCAGATCATCGCTGATTCGGCCAAAGTACTGGGCAACCTGCTCCTTGAGACCGGGCTGCTTGATGGTAGAAGCGTGTCCAACAACGTTGTCAATCATTCGCTGCTTGGCGGCGTCGTCGTACACCTTCTCGTACAGCTCTCGGGGCTGCTCGGCATCGGACTCCTGGAAGCCAGACAGGTAGAGGTACGACGAGCTCTCCCAGATCTTCTCTTTGTGTTTCTTGGCAGCCTCGGCCTGGACCTTGAAGGACTCGTCCTCCATCTCCTTGGTGACCACTCCGCAGTAGTCGTGGGTGTTCTTGAAGTCCTCGTTGGGGACAGAAACGGACTGGATGGGTCGGATGGTGGACAGGTAGTTGGGTCGGTTGCCCTGGTTGTGGATAGCCATGTTTCCGTCTCGCTGGAAGTTGCCGGCCATGAAGGGGCAGCCAGAGCCCTTCTGGAAGGTTCGGGCCTGGTTGACGGGCAGCTGGTTGAAGTTGGGACCCAGTCGGTGTCGAGCAGTATCGGGATACGAGAAAAGTCGAGCCTGGAGCACAGGATCGTCAGAAGCCTCGATACCGTGGATCAGGTTGGAGGGAGAGAAGGCGGCCTGCTCAATCTCCTCAAAGAAGTTCTCAGCGTTCTTGTTGAGCACCAGCTTTCCAACCTTTCGCAGAGGGAACTTATCGTAAGGCCAGGTCTTGGTCATGTCCAGAATGGAGTACTCCCAGTTCTCAGCCTGCTCGGGAGTCATGGTCTGGATAGACACGGTCCACGAGGGGTAGTCGCCGTTGTCAATGGCGAAAAAGAGATCCTTCTGATCGTGATCGGGGCTCTTTCCAGCCATCTCGGCAGCCTCAGGGCCAGTGAAGTTCTTGACACCCTGGTCGGACTTGTAGTGGAACTGGATGTAAGTGAGCTTGCCCTCCTTGTTGATCATCTTGTAGGTGTGAGAGGAGAAGCAGTTCATGTGTCGCCAGCCGTTGGGGGTACCTCGATCACCGAACATGTACACAACCTGGTGCAGAGACTCGGGGTTCTGAACAAGGTAGTTCCAGTAGTTGGAGGCGTCGTCCTGGGCAGTCAGGTTGGTCTGGGGGTCTCGCTTCTGCGAGTGGTTGACATGGATGAACTTGACGGGGTCTCGGATGAAGAAGACGGGCGAGTTGAGACCCACCATGTCCCAGTTACCCCAGTCGGTCTTGTGCTTGACAGCGAAACCTCGAGGGTCTCGAGCAGTATCGGGAGAGCCTCGCTCACCGCCCACGGTCGAGAATCGAACGGTGGTAGGGCACTTGTAGCCAATCTTCTGGAAGGGCTCGGCGTAGGTGATATCAGAGATATCGTCGGTCACCTCAAAGTAACCATGAGCACCTCCTCCATTGGCATGGACAACTCGCTCAGGAATTCGCTCTCGGTCAAAATGAGCAAGAGCATCAATCAGATAGGTATCCTGGAGCAGAAGAGGACCAGTAGGGCCAGCCCGCTGGGAAGAGTAAGGGTGGTGAGGGTAGGGGACTCCAAAGGAGTAGGAGTAGACAGCGTCGTCCTTGGAGTTGGCGTAGAGTTCTTTAGACATGATAAATGGCGGTGGGGGGGTATACAACAGCTACGTTTCTCTTTATATACCAGACTTGCCGCCCAAATATGGCCAGATAGCAACCATCTAGGTTGCAGGATACGTGCGCCACGGTCCATTGAACAACGTTACAGATTCAAACGGTAAAGCCAATTGAGCCAGGATCCAATGGGAAAGGAAGTATTGCAAGGCGTCTGGAGGTGCGAGGAGTGGTACGGAGTGTGTTTGTATGTGTTTTTCTGGATGAATTGAGTGGATTGTTAGATTGCTCAAGAGAGTAGGCAGACACAGCAACCAATTGAGACCTAGAAGTCCAACCACTTGCTCAATGGCATCGCACTCCATAGCTGACGAATGCTCATCTGCATCACCGCTGCCACTACTGTACCACCGCCGCACAGGATCTAGGTTGAGAGTCCCGTGGGTGAGAGAGCATCAAGGCACCATCACCGAGCTTATGGATGTCACCTCCCAAATAGAATTAGCAAGCCAATGGGGAGGGTGAGAGAGGTCTGAGTAGGTGTATTTGTTCGTTAGAAAAGGTCGACGTCATTTGCTACCATAAACATCAGTTATTTCCAGACTTGCTTAGGCGAGGCATCATAAGTCGGTTGTTGGACGACAAGAGTGTCTTCAGTAGCCCTCTACAGCAGACCTACTAAAACTGGTACAAGTAGCCGCATTCTGGTCAGCAACAAAGACCCCCACATCCAAGGCATTGGATACGCATCCGTCTGCATCAAGACTCTGATTCACGCCCTACAGTTCAATTGAGCCAACTCAGACACCCCCAACTCGTGCAGCTTTAACTCAATGTGGAGCTGAGAGAGCGAGTATAGAGTGATCCAATGAGAGTGAGGCAGTTGTCAGGTGGTAAATGAGCGAAATTGAGCGTGCTTCAGCTCATGTACAAAAAATTGAATGCATTGGACAAATACTCGTCCTGATACTCGTTTCAACATCCCCCTCGGTAAACCTCGTCGTGCCTGCCTTGAACACTAAATATATTTCAGTGTAAACGCCGTGGATGCTGACGAATAGAGGGACAAAGTGGTTATTGGATACACGTGCCTTTCGGTGCGAAAGGTGCTCCCATTCTCTCAAACTTGAGCAGTTTAGAAATGTAACACAGCCCATTGGTTGACTCGGACTTGATGAGCCTTCGAGATGAGTTAGATGAGACACGAAAGAGAGCCGAAGGTGGCGTTATCGATGGACAAAAGCATTTATTGTTGCAGAAGAAGCAATTCAACATATATGCTGTATTAGTAATCTTTACATGGTCCAAATTTTACTTCTTGTGTGGTTATTAATCCTCCACCCTTGAGTCTACAGCACGTCATAAGGTGGAGGTTCAGTGAAGCTACTTATACACCGATAACAAGCATTTAGAGCCGGAAATTCTAGCTCATTAAACTCAAGTGGTTACTGAGAGTAGACGTGAACAGATCACGTGGTAATGTATCGCTTATGTCATCAATAATAGGGGCTGCTAACATAGACCTGATAAGGCACAGCTGCACTGTTAGCACACCACAGTTGCATACAATAAAGATATGTTCCAGACCCATCACAGTAACAAATACGAGCGTAACTTCTCCAAAATTCAAAATCAGCAATTATTTAATATATTTGCATTTTTTCAAGTTTTTCCCCGATTATTTATTGAATTATTCCATTCATTTCATCCACCACCCATTATAGTTTTTCACTGAAGATCACCATATTTCAGTCAAACTTATAGGAGTTGAAATGACCCTATAGATACAACCGATATCACTCTAAATTATCTCAGGGACACTATTTTTCACCCCACCTCCCACTGACACATTCAAATCCTTTCTTGCCAACACCTTCCTCATCACCTCCTCTCCTTCCGCTTAGTCAGCCGTGCGGCTCGGAAATTCATTTTTTCTGCGTTTTCTGCAAGGCTAAATATTTTCCAACCTCGAGAAGCCCATCAACACCACACACCACACAATGCGACCTCTGACCGAAGAAGAAACGAAAACCGTGTTTGAGAAGCTCGCCAACTACGTTGGACGAAACATCTCGCACTTCATCAACAACGAAGACCCCCATGTCTTCCGACTCCAGAAGGACCGAGTCTACTATGTCGAGGAGAAGATTGCCAAGTACGCTACCTGTGTTTCTCGAGCTCAGCTCTTCTCTGTAGGCACCTGTCTCGGCAAGTTCACCAAGACCGGCAAGTTCCGTCTCCACATCACCGCTCTGCCTCTTCTTGCTGCACACGCTCGACACAAGATCTGGATCAAGCCCAACGGAGAGATGCCCTTTCTGTACGGTAACCACGTTCTCAAGGCCCATATCGGCAAGATGAGCGACGACATTCCCGAGCATGCTGGAGTTATTGTGTACTCCATGAGCGATTCGCCTCTGGGATTCGGAGTGAGTGCAAAGTCTTCTCTGGAGGTCCGACGTCTGGACCCCACTGGTATGGTCGCTTTCCGACAGGGAGATGTCGGAGAGTACCTGCGAGAGGAGGATACTTTGTTTGCCTAAACAAAAGGGTTATGATGGTGATAGTGCAAGGTGTGTATGGGATTTTGCGATTTTTGCGATTTGCACAACTTCGTACACCTTGTACCCGGAGACGATAGAACAAAACTGACAAGCATCAGCACAGACTACTTGTATGTCTGTGCATCTACCTAGATCGATGATGAATCGGTCATATAAAATAATGAATTATTAGATTAAGAAAAGAGGGAGAGTGTGGAGTATTGTGATGGTTCCGTATTGTTGCCAGTAGTAGGTGTATTGCAGCTGATGTGTCTGTGTTCTACTGTGGTTGCAGTCTTACCTTATTCAACTCTGAAGACAGTGTTTGTATGATTGATTGTAGTCAGGGTATTTTCTGTAGCTAGACTATCGTCATACTAAGCTTAGAAGTAAAGTATACACGACCATAATCTTAGCACCTACTGTTTCTGTACAAGTACACTCCTTCCTTCAGTATGTACAGTCACCTCTTTCTACTTGACACAACCTCAACCTACACTCATCCTTGTTCAATATAATACACTTGTATTCGTACATACATGTTTTTTCACCTCCCGGTCTATTTCTTTCCCTTCTTCTTCTTGCCCTTGGCCTTGGACTTGACCACGGTGGTCTTCTCGGCAGAGTTGCTGCCCAGCTCCAGCGAGTCGTCCACGGCTCCTCCCTGCGTGTTCTGCACCTTCTTGCCCTTGACCTTCTTGGGCTTGTAGGTCGATCTGTCTCGCTTGGCGAGCCATCGTTCGGGATCGGGAGTCACGGCAGGGTCAGCGTTGGCAGGAATCTTGGTCTTTCGCTTCTTGGAAGTCTTAGTAGACACTTCGGCGGTTCGCTTCTTGGACTGGGGGATGACGACTCCGACCTCCTCGAGCTCGTCGACGTCCACGCCGGAAATGAGATCGGGAATCTCTCGGGTGAGCACCTCCTGGGTTCCCAGAGCTCCAGAGAGCGCGATTCGGGGGATCTCGTCTCGGGGCTTCTTCTCCACGAGCTTGAGCAGCAGGTTCTTGGCCTTCTTCTGGTTGGAGGGCTTATTGCTCTCGAGCAGTGACAGGGCGTAAGCCAAAGAAGCAGAGTAGGGAGCGCTGTTCTTCTGCCACTGGGTGTTGGCCTTTTCGATGAGCTTGAGCGCCAGCTTCTTCTTGCCCATGAGACGGGCAATGGACGCAGTAGCGGCAATCAGACCGGGGTAGGGAGCCAGGTTCTCGGGGAGAGAGTTGATGTAGGTGGTAAGAGCGTCATAGGCGGCCTGAAGACGCCCAGTGAGGACATAAGCCTGTGCAATGGCCAGAACAGAGCCAATGTTGGTGCACTTGGGGTCTCGCTTTCGCAGGGTTTCTATGAGATCGTCGAGATCGCTGTTTCCGTTGGTAGCGGCAACCACCTGGGCAGAAACCAGACCAGGGTAGGTTCTAGTCAGCTTCTTGGCCAGCTTGGAGGTGTCTTTTCCAGCCGATCCCTCGAGAATGAGTCGGTTGAGAGCAAATACCTTTCGCTGGGCCTGGATGGCAGGTCCATTGGGAGCAGTAGGACCCTTGGCGGTAGAAGAGAGACCCAGACCGTGGTTCTGCAGCTTTCTCAGAGCAACGTTAGGGTTGAAGGTGATTTCAGGAGACAGAGTGACGGCGTTGTTGGCAGCCACAAGGTCGGTCAGGCCGCTGAGATGCGAACCGGACTCGGCCACAGCGTCCAGAATTTTCTTGGCCTCACCATGGTCGCCCTTGAGCTGGTGGATGTATGCAGCCTGGATCTTGACGGTATCGATCTCCTCAGCGGGCATATCCGCGTCCTGGCACGCAACCTGGGCCTGGGACAGCAGATCGAGCGCCGAGTCGTACCGTCCCTCACTGAGCTCGGCAATGGCTCGGTTGAAGAGAAAGTCGTGTGACGACTTGGCTGTGGAAGTCATGGTCAGGGGGAAAACGCCCTGTCTGTGTAGCGCCTGCTGTGCGACGATGGCGGACTCGTTGACCAGCAGATCGAGCTCGTCGATGCCAGTTCCCAGCAGCTCCTGGGTGAGCTCATAGGCCTTGTCAAAGTCCTCCTCCTTGTACGCAGCCTGGGCAGCGATATGAGTCAGCCGTGTGTCCTTCTGGGCGCTCTCAAGCACCTTGGCGAGCTCCGCATGTTTGCCCTGACGGTAGTAGATGTAGGCAGCCTCGAATTCCAGGCCGGAAATGCCCTTATTCTCGAGAACTTGCTCGGCCTCGTCAAACTTTTCCAAATGGATCAGAGCCACGAGCTTGTGACGCTGGATGTTGGGGTCTTTGGGGTCGTATTTTTCGGCCTGGCACGCGTACGACAGCGCCTGGTCGTGGGCCGACGCGGCACTGCTCACGTTCAGCTTGTCGATCAGAGTCGTGAGATCCATGTTTTGGTCAACTGGAGGAGAGTGAAATTCACAGATGGCTTAAACTTAGACCGGCTCACGTGCGTGGGGTGGAAAATTGTGGAAATTTGAGGGAAATCGGTAAAATCGGGCTAAAATGCAGTGTTTACGGATGGATTATTACAATCTGATTCAACCTATTTTAATTGTCACTGCTCTATTTCCCATCCAAGTATACCAGTCATACCCCACAGTCTTAACCACAGCAAATCTCAAGGTGGCCTCAACATCCAGAACTTTATTCTCTCCATAAATGAGATCACGAATTGGGTGAATTAAAATGAAAAGTAAGAATAATTAGAGAAAAATAGACAAAAAATAAAAATACATAAAAATACATAAAAAAAGGGATTGAGTTGGTATCGCTTAACAATGTCTACTATTACACCAAAGATACGTCATCATATATCTATGATTATTATGTGGTTCACCATAATCCAGCGAAGTAGGATCGGAATATGGTGGAAATATTGAATAAAATAAAATAAAATAAAATAAAATAAAATCACCAAAAATGCACAAACTACTTCTACCACCCACCATTTCTTTCTCATAAATAAATAAATAATGCTATATAACTGTATACAATGCTGCTTTGGTCACAGACAAACGACAAATGCCACAGCTAGAGAGACAACTCCAATACTGAACGCCAATCTCATGCCTGAAGACCGAGGAGCTCCCGGATCAGTAGGAGGAATCTGAGCTGGTCGAGAAGTGCTCACTCCAGTCGATGGAAGGTCTCTGAAGATAGTCTGGGAGCCGGAAATAGGAGTTCCGTAGATCTGAATCAATGCTCCTGCTTTCGAAGACGTCGAGGAAGCACTCACCTGTATTGTGAACGACTCTGAGTCCAGTGGAAGTCGACTAGGACTACCTGAAGCTCCAGGAACAGTAATTCCTTCGTATGTGACAACTCCTGTGGGGTCGGAAAGTACCACTCTTGTCATCCGATCTCCTCCTGCTGTAGGGTATTTTGTTGTGTTGAATTGTGGAACGCCATAGGTGTATTCAATGTTAGGTTGGCTGATGGTTGTTGCGTTCATATGCTGATCAAGCGGTCCTCTCAGAGGAATAATGTCTGGCTTGTAAGAAGATGACTGAAGTGCTCCTTTTCGAAGTTTGGCTATGGACACCTCCTTCAAGTCCACATCGTAGGAAGTGTACAGATTTCGGAGGAAGTTGAAACCGAGAACGTTGAAACCTGTGAATTCCGACGTCGAAAAGGTCACTGCACACGCTTCTCCTCCTCCAGTGAAGTTGACAGGTTTTCCAAACCCATCTGTTAGTGGTAGTAGCACGTCATAGACAGACATGGAGAAGGTGATGTTACTCAGCTGAATGTTGATGAAGGCGCCGACTTCTCGTAGCCGACAGTCGCAAATCCAGCCTCCAAGACCGTCAAAAAAGACAGCTCCAAGCATCACCGCCAAATTCACCATGGCATCTCCAGGAATGTAAGACAGTGCAAACTGAGGATCCAATAACACAGCTGCATCGCCAGACATACCTACACTGTCGACTGTATTGTCCTGACGTGTGATAGACAGACCTGTCAGTGCAATGAAGAATCTGTCTCTAGTGGAATCCGTGGCGTTGGCTTCATGCAAAATGGGAAAGGTGCTCCAGTTTCCACGCACCATATTAGCGTCCACTCCTCCAAAAATGATGTTTGGTTTGTTTTTTGTGGAGTTTCCGCCCAGGTACATTGAATACTGTCTTCTTTCAATGTATCCTGCCTTGAGCAGTCCCTGTAGGAACGAAGTAGAGTACTCTGACCCGTTCACAGTCACACTCTCCGTATCTGCAGGTCCCAGACCCAGTCCTGGATGCATAGCTGGGTTCATGGGGGTACTTCTGCCAAACAAAAAGTCTTTAGGACCCACTCCTTCTCCAAACGTCAGGTTATCAGTCCAATAATCCGCAAATAACGTCCAATCATCAATGTTATCGTTAACCATCTGATGACCCACCAGATCGGTCATATTTCGACCACCAGTGCCGTCATATACCAAATCCTCCGTGTTGTTTCCATTTTCAGTGCCGAAAAACCACGTATAAGGCTCAGAGACCGACAGTGGAACGTTCAGTGCATGTCCTCCAGCTCCAGGAGCTTCCAACTTGATACCGACATAGTAGTCGTATACCGTAACCGACTGTTCATCTGTGACAACCCGTTTCTTGAGCTGTCGAGCAGGAGCCACAGAAACGTCTCTCGTCACATTGAAATCGTCCAAAAAGTCCTCTTCCACAGCCATATCTTGCGGAAAGTACATGTCTGGGTCCAACTGAGGTTCCCAGACCTCCCCTATGTCCCACGCACTCGGTTGGCGCACACTCATGTCGAAATGGACCGAGGCCGCCACCAACGGCACCAGCACCACAAGCAGCGGTTTCATGGCGAGAAAAGCGAGTAACAAGAGCTGATGATCGTCTCGGGTTGATATGCTGCACTGCACCGAAAAGCCTATGAAGAAGCTTAACTGCAGGAGAGAGTAAGAGTGTCCTATTAGGGAAGAGGAGTGGTGTGGTTTCTGACAACAAAAGCTCTGCTGTTGAGCTCACTAATGCGTCTATTAATCGACTATTTTTAATCACTCCCCTGTTAGTCTCTACAGCCTTGGCTTAGTACACTTTTTAGACTACTCGTACGGTTGTTCGGAGACACTCACCAAAAGAAACTGGAAGGTGGGAAAATACGGTTGGTGCGGCAAGCATGTCTTAAATGCTCACGAGAGATAGTGGAGTGGTGGGTCGGATGCTCGCTATAATGCCGTTGTTATTCAGTCACATGACTACCGACCCCTCAAACACTTGATTAACCCGTTTAGGAACACCTGTCAGGAGTCGTAAAACATACATCTGAATGACGTCACCCGCTTTGAGTTCGAGATCTAACAGGACCACGGAACTTTACAGAGTGGATCGCGGGAGTGAGATAAAGTGGATGGGGAGAGTGTAGGGGGCATGTGACTGGTTTTGGGGGTGTAGAACCATCATTGGGATGAGCCTGGTGCAAATTGATACAATTTGGGGCTGTTTTGATTGATGACTAAGCAGATGACTAAACTAAGATGACTAAGCTGAGACGACCCAAATACAGGTTGATGACTAAGCCAATATGGGGAAATCAACTTAAGAAAAATTCTACGAGTCTAAGTCCATCTTGAGCGAGTCCAGGTCATCACTACAGTAGGGATAAGGTGGGCATAATTATGAGTTATTAAGGGCTCATCTTTAGGTGTATCTTTAACACCTCTAAATCTCCAGCATTGAAGATGAGAAGGGATCACTAGGGACATTGATAAGTAGGTGTACTGTAGGAGCTACTTGAAGACATAGGGGTGGTTTCTAGTGACTGCTGGAAGTTACAAAAGCTGGTATATTGGTTCATCTAAACGACTTAATAATTAATAGCTCGAATTTACTGTTCTGTTGCGATGCCCTATAAATCCAAGCGTTCTATGTCAAGTAACTTAGTTGGGAGAAGACTGTTTTTAGTTGACTAGTATACTGACTAAGCAAATGACCCAGTAGGAATATTTAGGGGTAGATCAATTCAGGCCATTGACTTAGTGTGATCAAACTCAGTGCTTGCAATTCTCTCACTAAATTCTTTTCTTTGGCCTTCCATTCACCCCACATTCACATTTGCCACTGATTAGACTTCTCGTCAAGGCTGCAGAAAGTTGCAGTGAAAAAGTGTATCTGAAATTATTTGCAGCAGTTCTTCTCACGACACGACTTGCAAGAAATGATTGCAAATACGCTAAGAAGAATCACACGGCCGTCCATGGGTGTCCCCGAGATGGCCGTGCGACACATTGCCATGCGTCCGAAACCCAAGGTCAAGGTGAACTCTCGAGAAGGAGGAGGAAAAGGAAAGCCTCGACCTTCCACTGGTGTTCGTAGAAAACCTCCAGGATCTCAGAAACAGCAGCCTGCTTCGATAGCTATCAACGGCGATGCTGCACGACGGCTTCTCGAATCGAAATTTGCCGCCAACATTTCGTCTTTCAACGAACTCAAGCTGCATCCTGATGTCAGAGCTGTTCTGCCTGACGTGATCCAGCTGTCTGAAAGCAAACAGGGTCAGGAAATCAAACCGTCTATTATCCAGAGTCTGGCCGTCAAAATCATGCGACAGAGCTACACTTATAAGCAGCGTGTGAAGAACGAGGGAGAAGAGGCTACTGTTGAGAAGGTTCCTGTGGATCGTCAAAAGACGTTTGTTCTGGCTGCCCAGACTGGTTCTGGAAAGACTCTTGCTTACTTGCTTCCTCTTCTGTCCGATCTCAAGGACCAGGAGAAGTTCCCCTCTTGGCAGCTCGAGAAGCACTACAAGACCGTTCGAAGCGTGATTCTCGTTCCTACTCTGGAACTGTCTCAGCAGGTGGGTCAGGTTCTCAAGCAGTTTGAGGAACCTCTTGGAATCAAGACTTTTGCGTCTGCTTTTGGCCAAAGTCACCAGGAAATCGCCAAGGCTTTCAGTGGACGTCTGGATGTCGTTGTCACCACTCCCCAGAAACTCCAGCTGACCAGAGAGAAGAATCTCGCTGGATGCACTCACCTTGTGGTTGACGAAGCCGATACTCTGTTTGACACCAACTTCATCGACTCTACCACTGACGTTATTTCCCAGATGCCCAAGCTCAAGTGTGCCTCTTTTGTTGCTGCCACTGTCTCCAAACAGTTTTTGCGAAAACTGCGATCTTTCTACCCCCACGTTGTTGTTATTGCTGCTCCCAGACTCCACGCTATCCCTGACCACATTCGGTTCTCGGTGGTCGACGTCAACAAGGCTCCTTACTACAACAACAAGAAGGTGGCTCTTCTGCAGGCTCTCTACGCCATTTCTCACTCTCAGAAGCAGAAGAACTACGTCCGACGAGTGGTAGTCTTCCGAAACAGAAAGGAGCACATTCCTGAGCTCAAGAAGTTCCTCGAAGAGAACGGATACCCCGTGGACACTCTGCACGGTAAACAGGACCTCAAGGAACGAAACGAGGTCGTGGAAAAGTACACAAACATGCCTGATGCTGCAGACAAGGCTGAGAACGCCCGAAACGTGCGAGTTCTTCTGACCACCGATATCGCCTCCAGAGGCATGGACATGAAGAACCTGCGATTCGTCGTTCTCTACGACGTGCCCTTCGACAAGACCGATTTCATCCATCGAGTCGGACGAACGGGCCGATTCGGCCGAGAAGGAGAGGTCTACATGTTCACCGACAACCAGGACAAGAAGGCCCAGACTAACCAACTTTTGCATACCAGTAGAAACGGTCTTTCTCTGTAACCGAACAACAAACACTGTACATAAATTTATTCATGAGCATTAAAGGAAAGGGTGTAGGTAGGAGACACGTAGACAACTCATTAGAGTATCACTGAAATATAAGCATGTTGTCCATGATCATCTCACAGACTTCAGAAATACAATGTAATTAGCAGATTTACTTCATCACACTACACACCACCCTCATGATTAGTATCGTTAATTAGGTATCTACAGAACGTGTTATAAAATAAGGGCCAGCTCTACATCTGCTGGGTCATGTGGGAAGCGGTCTTGGGGACCTTGTACTTCCAGGTCGGTCGCAGACGCACAATCCAAGGGTGTTTATGCATGTCCTTGAGCTTGAAACGCTTGGCAGGGTCCAGGGTGAGCATTCGCTTGATGAGGTCAGCAGCGTCGGCAGACACATAAGGAGGAATTCGAAGATCCAGCTTGACAATTCGTCGGTAAGTGGCCTGAGCTCCTCCAGGCTCCTCAAAGGGAGGAGCACCACACAGGAACTCGTACATGAGAATTCCCAGAGACCACACATCAACATTCTTATCGTAGGGTCGTGATTGGACAATCTCCGGAGGCAGGTAGTCCATAGTTCCACAGAGAGTGCTTCTTCTGTTCGAAGGGGCATGCACAGACCATCCAAAATCACTGATTTTGATTGTGTCATTGAAGTGCAGCAGAATGTTCTCGGGCTTGATATCTCTGTGGATGATGTTCTTGCCATGCAAATAAATGAGAGCCTCGCTCATCTGGTAGATGTACGACGACGCTGTGCTTTCGGTGAACCGCTTTTGCATACGTAGCAACTTGTACAGCTCTCCATGGACCACGTATTCCAGAATCAGGTACACTCTGTCCTTATCGTGAAAGTGGCCAAACAGCCGCAGCACGTTGGTGTGTCTGAGGTTGGACTGGATCTCCACCTCTCGTCGAAACTGCTTTTCCACGTTGCCCTCCACCAGCTCCTTCTTCTCCATGCATTTGAGGGCAGACACAAACCCCGTCTTCTTGTCCTTCACAAGATAGACCTTTCCAAACTTGCCCTTTCCCAGGGCCTTTCCAATCTCAAAGTCGTCGAGCGAATAGTTTCTGAATCCCGTGATTCCCGTCAGTGGCGAGGGCGGGTCGGCTGTGTACGACGATCGTCGAGTGGCGGGGGTTTTGGTGAGGTTAGTAGGTCGGTAGTAGGTCTGTGGTTGTGTGCTGATTCTTGCTGGAATCTTGGAGGTTCGGTCGTTCTCATTCTGCTCGCTTTTGGACTGCGGATGCAGAGCAATCTTTATTCGGGTGGGCTTCTTCTCCTGCAACGACACGCTCGACATTGAGGTCTCCAGCTGTTTCATCGACATGTTTTTTGTGGGGTGTTGTGTTGTGGTGTGGAGAGGTCAAGTTGAAGGGCTATATTGCATGTTTGTACAGTGGCTCTCATATTGAGCTATGGTTTGTCCCAATCGGGATAACGTAAACTGCAGAGTGTCTCCCAGGCAACGCATCACGATAAGGTTTGGGGTGCATGACAGCTGCAGTTAAATTCTGACTTTGAAATAAAAATTGTCGAGAACCAGAACATCACGATATTACACACAACACACACAATGGACAATCTATTCACCTGGGCTAAGGACAATGGAGCCAAGATCTCCGAAGAAATCGCGGTTTCGAATCTCCCCGAGTTTGGAGACTCCATTGTCGCCAAATCCACCCTCAAGGACCAGGAGCTGATCAAGATCCCTACCAAGCTCATTATTAACCATGATAAAGCTGCCAAGGAGTTTGGAGCTGCTTCTAGCACTTTTAGCACTGTTGCCGACAAGCAATCGCTGACCAAGTACTTTTTTGCGGTTGAAAAAAACAAGGGATCGGACTCCTTTTTCCACCCCTATATCAGCCAGCTGCCCAAGAAGATCACCACTCCTCTCTACTTCACACCTGAGCAGCAGGAGTCGCTTGTAGGCACCAACCTCGAGTTCTACAAGAACGACAAGACCGAGCTGTGGGAAAAGGAGTTCAAGAAACTGCAGCAGTTCATCAAGACCTCGGTCACCCTGGAGGACTATCTCTATGCCTCCACCATTTTCACATCTCGAAGCTTCCCTGAGCGACTCATGGATGCCAAGAACGAAGATCTGTCCATGCTGATACCCGTTCTGGATCTCATCAATCACAAGCCTCTGACTGCCGTTGAGTGGAACGTCACCAGTGACGCTTTTGCCTTTAAGGCTTGCTCTGAGGTTGCCAAGGGCGACCAGGTGTTCAACAACTACGGATCCAAGGGCAATGAGGAGCTTCTGGGCGCTTACGGATTTGCTCTCCATGATAACGAGTTCGATACCATGCCTCTCAAGGCCGTTGTCAAGGGAGAGACTATCTTTGATCGAATCGGATACAAGCTTGGTCTGCCTGAGAAGCTGCTTTCTGCTCTCGATAAGGTCATTTTCTCTTCTCCCATTGCCAAGCAGTCTACTCTTGGCCGAGAACGACTTCTTTACCTGCTTTACTCTACTCTCAGTGACAAGCTTGCTCGTCTGATGGGTGATGAGGAAGAGGAGGAAGGAGATGAGAACGAGGAGCCTCCTGCTCCTGAGACTTGTCCCGAGAACTTCATTCATTTCTACAAGCAGGGCCAGATTCGAATTCTGACCGAGACTCTCATTACCATCCAGGAGGAGATTCAGGGTCTTGAGACCAAGATTATCGAGATGCCCTCTATCAACCATCAGGACGTTCTTGAGTCTGGAAACGAGAAGCTCACCGATACTATTGCCGATGTGTTTGCTGAGGGTATCGATATCGAGGAGCTGTTCATCTTCACGATCGCTTGGATGCTTCAGAACCCCGATGAGAAGTGGAACGAGAAGCTGTCTAAGCTGCAGGCTTACATCAAGGACAAGGCTCTTCCTTTCTTGATCGAGGCTGAGAAGAAGGGTGAGGACAACTACTCTGAGGACTTTGTTGGTTTCTACGATGAGATTATCGTCCAGAACAACCTCAAGTTCGACAAGCAGAATGTTCTGCGAGCAGGTGTCATTTTTGAGGAGATTTACTCCCAGGACTCTCTGCAACTACTCAACTAGAAGCTGTATAGAGACAATACATAAATTATAGAGGTGTGTCATGTGACGGGGTCGAAAAGGGCTAGCATTGAAGGAACTGTGTTAATTGGGGGTGTTGTAGACTCTTCAAACGTCTCAAGTTCGTTGGAATCGACTGAGTCCACAGCTTCAGAATCGGTAGTATCCTCAGTGTAGATACTGTCTATCGATGAATCTGACGACAAAACAGCGTCAGGGTCGTTGAGATGTTTGTGAGCTCGTTTGATGTATCGAACAAAGTAATTGACTGCGTTGTTGAGAATTTCAAACTCTTCTGGATCTAGACCAAGAGGAGGGGATGGGGGTTTGTCAGGAGGTGAGAGAGGCGTCTTAGGAGGCGATGGAGGCTTGTTGGGAGAGGATGGAGGCTTGATTTCTGCCAAAGGTGGAAGAGACGGAGTGTAGTCACCAGCTACCTGATTTGAACACACCACAGGCTGTCTGATTTGACCTCTGAGTGCTTGTACTCTTGAATTGATAGGGTAGACGGTGTTGGAAGTCTCCTGAGGCCATGAGTGGTATGTAGGCTGTTGGTGAGCTTGAGGATGGCTAGTTTGAAAATTCGACTGCTGATATCCATACCTAATTCCAACTGATGCTGTTGTTCTTTCGGGATAATAAGACTGTCGATTTCCACCATAGTTGGGCTGGGAGTAACGATGACGATTGTCGTAAACAGGGACGTTATTAGGGGCATCTGGACACCTGGGCATGTTCTCATAGTAGTCAGGTGTAGGGTGATGATTGTAATGTCTCTCTTGGGTGACTTGACTTGAACAGTAGTAGAGAGGGTCTACATGACCTGAAGGAGCCCATGTGTCATGTGTAGTCCCTCTGCTGTCCATCTTTTGCATCAACAAGACTGGCAGGAAAATACTGGCCAACTGGAGCAAGATCAACCTTTGTGTCTCCTGCAGTATAGTAAAAGGGACCCTGAGTTGGATGAAAGGTAGGGAGATTATTGAACTGAGGAGCTTTTGGTCGAGGATGGTACAAATGGCGATACTCGTTGTACCGCTCGATTCTTTGGTGGAAGTTCATTTGTGTGAGAACAGAGTGGTGACGAAGAAAGTGGTACCATCTTTTGTTATAGCTAGATCAAGACCCACAGTGGATCCATTAGACTATAGGTGATTAAGGTCATGTCAGTAGACTACTCCGTATCAAAGCATTAGCCGAAAAATAGCACCAAGATGAGATGGTCTATATATTAAGGCGGTCTTAAACAAGGCACCATTGTAGTCCAAAAGTCATACTGCAATTCTTCAAACATCATCGAATCTATTCATATGTAAATCACCGAGCTACCTCACTCTGTAGCATCTGTTAGTCTTCTCTTTCGTTACAACTGCCTCAGCTCCTGAACTTCAGCTTCCAGCTTGGCAATCCTGATCACCATCTCCTTCCAGTCCTGCAACGAAGCTACACTGTCTGGCTTCACGTAGTCTGACGAGTACTTGGGAACCTCGAAAATGTACCAATTGTCAGCGCAAGTGTACAGATAGTCTCCATGCACGAGTGCTTCTCGAGCCTCGTAGTAATTTTCAGTGTCCGACACTCTGTACCTCTTTGTGTCATAGCAACTGTTGGGGTACTGGGTGCTCAAAGCTGGATTGATCTCTTTGCAGAAGGCTTCAAACTCCCAGTAGGTGTCCCATTGGTTGGGAACCACGTAGGCAAAGTGTCTCGTATAGCACTGCCAGTCGTAGTGGCCCTCATGGTTGATAAAAGTGTCCAGAAAGAAGAGATTCTTGCGCTTGGCGAGCGGCGAATCGGCGGTGGGGATGTTGATTTTGGTCATTTTGGTCATTGAGTCTGATGAGGGAAATATACGATCCTCAGACCCTCACCGCTTTATAAGGCTGACGCTCATTAGAGTTACGAGCCTGCACACCTGATGGTCTGATTATGCAAACCTTGGTCGTTGTCATGGGTTAGAGAAGAGGTATTAAGTGAAAAAGTCAGGCGATGGAGACAAGGCGTTTTTTGAGAAAAAAATCAGCTAAGGCAGTATGAAGGCGTTGTTTCATGGTGGTCACGTGACCTCGACACTTGTTCCCTATCCTGCCTCTCTGACTTCCCCACACTTCTCGCAGCCTAAATAACGTTGAAATCCAGTCCTTTACAGAGTTCTATTTGGTGGTGTTGTACTTGACCCTACTTAGTTGATGCAAGTAAGTAAATAGCCGATTTAGACGAGGTTTCAGAAGAAGAAAAGGTGTTTCAGATAAAGAGCAGGGTGTGTGTTTTCTTCTTTGGTTGCTTTTTCCGGTGAGGCTTGCGAGGTCCACCGGTGCTTCATCAATGTGTTGTGACGTACACCTGATCTGGTCACCAGGGTGCGTGGGGGTCTGTGGGGGTACAAGAGAGGAAAGTCGGTATTTGGACAGAGGTGTTGGAGAAGAAGGGAGGAATTTTTGAAAGCACTGAGAAATTTGGGAAGCCCTCATATTATGGAAATCCTGTTATTCTTCATTTCCTATTTGTTTGCTTTTTACAGTTTTCCTTCCTTTTTTTTCAATTATTCACAAATATTCCTTTTTAATTCTTAAATTCATCAAGAGGTCTTTGTAGACACTGCAGTCAAAATAAGGGTCTACTGACACAAAAAGAAATAAGCGTTACTGTTTGTTATTATCTACAACACACTACAAAGACTCTCTTTCATCATCATAAT
Source organism: Yarrowia sp. JCM 30695 (assembly GCA_001602355.1). Taxonomy (NCBI): domain Eukaryota; kingdom Fungi; phylum Ascomycota; class Dipodascomycetes; order Dipodascales; genus Yarrowia; species Yarrowia sp. JCM 30695. Next base: position 4,692,264 of record BCLX01000001.1, read on the forward strand.
ATACATTTTAATATACAACCACGTCGTCTACATCAGCAGAGAAGCGACAAAAGTGATACCCACGGCAGCCATGGCAGGCTTGACCATAGTTCCAGCGCTGGCCTGCTTGGGGGAAGAGCCAGAGGCAGAAGCCTGAGCGGGAGCAGAAGACTCAGCCGAAGAAGATCCAGCGGGAGCCTTGGAGGCAGCAGGAGAAGACTCAGCAGCAGGGGAAGCCTTGGGGGACTCGGCAGGAGCGTTATTGGGAGTGTCAGACTTGGGAGAAGCCTTGGAAGACTCCTTGGGCTCAGACTTGGGCTCAGTCTTGGACTCAGTCTTGGAGGTCTCAGCAGCCTTAGGGGACTCAGCCTTGGAAGACTCAACCTTGGGGGAAGCAGAAGCAGCCTCAGTGGTAACAGTGGTCTTGGTGTCAGCCTTGGAAGCAGAAGACTCGGTCTTGGACTCGGTCTTGGCAGTCTTAGCCTCAGCCTTGGACTCAGCCTTGGACTCAGAAGTAGCCTTGGACTCACCAGTAGCCTTAGCCTCAGGAGTGACGGTAACCACGTGAACACCCGCCTCGGTCACCTTGGGCTCGTACCAGGTGGAAGAACCAGAGGAGAGACAAGAGACAGTGACAGTCTTGGTGGCGTCTTCAGTAACAGCACCCTTTGCACCCTTGGTGACGGTCACCACAGCAACACCCTCCTCGGTGACCTGCTCAGTGCCGTAGAGAACGGTGGAAGAGCCAGAAGTCTCGCAGAAGACAGTGACGGTCTTGGTAGCGCTGGTGACGGTAGCAGTGGCAACACCGGGGATGGGAGTGCCGGTAGGAGCCTGCCACTTGGAGCCTTCAGCGCAGACAGGGCAGTAGGTGGCAGTGACGGTGTGAGTGGAGTGGATTTTCTGTCCGATAACCTGACCCTGAGAGTCCACAATGGCACCGTTGGAGTCAACTCGAGCACCCTCAATGACATTTCCGTTGGAGTCAACGACGATGCCGTTCTCATCAACTCGAGCAGCCTCAGAACCGGAACCACCAAGGTTGATCTCGATGTTGACGTTGCTCTCGGCGTTGGAGTGCGACTCGGAGTTGGAGGTGGAGTTGGAGTGGGACTCGGAGTTGGATCCAACAGCGGTCTCATAAGGAGCAGAGGAAGCGGACTCAGAGGCAGAGGCAGAAGCAGAAGCGACGGTAGTAGCAACAGCGGAAATGGTAGCGTTCTGGGAGGAGCTGGAAGTCTCGACGGAAGCAGTGCTGGCATCAGCGGAAGAAGAGGCGTCAATGAAAGAGACGTCGGTAGCGGTAGAGCTGCTGGCAGAGGAAGTAGCCTCAGAAGAGGTAGCCTCCGAAGTGGCGTCAGAAGTAACGTCAGAAGAAGTAGCCTCAGCAGAAGAGGTAGTCTCCGCAGAAGAGGTAGTCTCGGCAGAAGAGGTAGTCTCGGCAGAAGTAGTCTCAGCAGAAGAAGTCTCAGTAGAAGAAGCCTCAGTAGAAGAAGCGTCGTCAGTAGCGCTGGTAGAAGCCACATCTTCCTCCTCATCGTCAGCAAGAGGGGCAGGCTCAGGCTTGGTAGGAGGAAGCTTTCCACTGGTCTTACAGTTGTTCAGAGCGTCCCAAGAACCGCCAGAAAGAGCACAGGCAGTCTCAGTGATACAGTCAACGTCGTCGTTCAGACACAGTCGGGTGTTAGGGGACTTTCGCCACCAGTTGTCGTAGAAAACAGACAGCTGCTCCTTGTCGGTTCGAAGCTGGTTGATGACTCGGTCCCAGAAGGTGGCGTTCAGAGGAGCGTGCTTGGGCCACAGGTGCTTGGGATCGTAAGCCTCTCGAGCAGAGTAGAGCTGCTGCCAGTTGGTCCTCTCAGCCGGAACCTGGGGCTCGTAGCCCATATGAGGGAAAGAAGAGGACTCGTTGACCATGATGGACTTTCGGATATCGTAGTCGAAAGTCTCCTCCAGAGGAGTGTAGTAGTTGATGGAGTCCATGATCTCAAAGGTGTCAGCATCGACCTCGTAGTATCGCCAAGAGGGGTTGTAGAAGTCGGCAGGAGTGATAGACTGGACGATCCAGCCGGTGGTGAGAGGATCAGAGAAGTCAGTAGCTCCCTGAGCAGAGTCGTAGTACACAGTGAACTGATCGGCGTGAGTATGACCGTAGAAAACAGCAGCAATGACGTGGGGAGAGAATCGAACAATGATCTGTCGCATGACCTCGGAAGACCAGGGAAGAGAGTCTCCAGCTCCTCCGGTGGGAACGTGGGTGATGATCCAAACACGCTCGCCTCGAGCCTCAGACTCAACAAGCTCCTTGGTCAGCCACTCAAAGATTCCAGAGGGATCGGGATCGCTGATGTTCATGTAGTTGTAGATGTTCTTGTTGTACCAGAAGTTGGAGTCGACAGAGATGACTCGCAGACCGTGCTTGGTAGTCACGGCAAAAGAGCCCTCGGTGTTCTTGGCGTTGGTAGCAGTCTCAGCATCAATCCAGCCAAAGTCCTTCCACAGGTTGGCAACCAGATCGGTGTTCCACTGGTAGTCACCTCCAAAGCCGGACTTTCGGGGAGCAAACTGCGAGTTGGGGTAAGTATCGTGGTTTCCGAAAGTAGCGTAAACAGGCATGTCACCAAGGTACTGCTTCATGTTCATGAAAGCCTGGGTCTTGGTGTCCTCAACAGTCTGCTTGGAGTAGAAAATATCAGGATCGTGAGCAACCATGTCACCAGTGAAGATACCGAACTCGAAGTTCTTGTCCTTGTGGATATCAGCAACGTTCTGCAGCGAGTCCTTCATGAGCGAGTCGGGACAGTCACAGTGGTAAGTACCCAGAGACTGAGCGGGAATGATGGGATCAAGGAAGCCAGCAGCAATGGCAGTCAGGTTCTGAGACTCGGTGGTGCAGCACATGTAGTAGTCACACTGAGCCTCGGCTCCAACGGTGTACTTGATGTCGAGATGGAAGTCAGAAACATGCAGAACGTTCATGGTGTTACCCTTGGACACGGGCATCTTGGGGTTGGTGGGCTTCTCAGGGTACCATCCAAGAGCAGCAACGTCAATAGTAGGGGTCTCGGGCTTTCCACAGATGTCGATTCCTCCAAGGTAGTACAGCAGAGCCTTGGCATCGTCTCCGTTGGTGTCCATGACAGAAAGAACGTCGGCAAAAGCAGCTCCGGTGTTTCCACGGGCAATGGATTCACCCTGCAAGAACTGACAGTCAATCTTAAAACCAATAGCAGTCTGGATCTGGTCGTGGAGAAGGTCACACACACTGATGAGGAGAAGAGGAACGGCCTTCTTATTCATGTTGGCGAGGTTCTTCAGAAGAGTCAGACCCTCAAGCGCAATAGAACAAGTATCAATATTAGAAAGATCAGAGAGGTCGAGTCCAGAAATAATCTTGTTGATTCCGTTTCCAAGAGCCCACTCGGCGAGAGCAGCAGCATCGTTGACATTGGGCTGAGGACCACTGCCCTTTCCAATAAGTCCAAACACAGTACCGATGAAGTTGGCAGGCAGGTTCTTCAGAATGGAGCCGAATCCTTCGCCTCCAGAACCGCCTCCGAGGTTGTCGAGAAAGCCTCGGGGTGAGAGCTTGGCTCCGGCCTCCTTGACGAAGCTGAAGCCGGACTTGATGAACTCAGGGAGAACCATGTCGTTTGTTGCCCTTCAATCATGGATCTACGCTGGTTTATAAAGACAGAGGTAGCACGGAGGAGTTTTCACGTAAGGCGCGATACTAGACGAGCCGTTGACCATTGACCCAGTCACTGAGGGGAATGGCAACCACGTGTGAAAGCCGTTAGAACTAGCGGTACGCGTTGAGAAGTCTAGAGCAGCTTTATTCTTGTAGTACACTTGGAGAGTTGAGAAGAAAGTGAAATTCAACGTCTGAAATATGATTCATCTCGTTCATTGTGGCTCCCTTCTTCACGCCTCTTCTCTTATAGCTATACCTATCATCTTCTCTTACAACTCCACTTTGACTCAGCTTCATCATCGTGTTATTCTCTGGAGTATCTACACACTAGCGGAACTCCGTATTGAAGCTAAGATGCAGAAAAATTGCAGAACTTCTGCAGTAAGAAGGTGGGGGGGATAACCGGAGGGGGGGATACCCGGACGCATAGCATATATGAAGCAGTCTGAACTATGAATGTATGTGTTTCTGTGTCTCGACGTGCATAATTGGGAGAAAAACGTGCAGTGTCCGGCATACCCCCCCTCCGGTTATCCCCCCCATCCTCTTAGTCTCAACTCTCAAACATCTGTGCATCTGTTCTCCATCTCCCCGAACACCTGGGTGTATCATGCGAATCTCATTGGAGCATGCACATTTGCCCCTGGAGACGCGAGGAAGGCAGGAGTGAAGCAGGTGCATTTATACGGAAAATTTGCTCTATGCAACACCTTTATGAGATTTTCTGTAGAAATTTAGTGCACAGATGAAGTCTTCGACACCTCCCTTCTCGTTGGTCATCTATACGAACTCAAGCCGCCTTCAGCTTCAGGGAAATCGCGGATAAGTTTGAATAAAGTCCCACCCCCCTGTCGCATATCCCAGCTAGCTGTATGTGGAATGGAAGAGACTGCCGCTCATGTCTCGTTAGATCTGTTATTAAGCGACCGTTGAAAGTTTAAAATACGACTTCTTGGCGCAGAAGAAGAAGAGATATGATTGGTTCACATGAGCTCAACCATGACTGTATTGAAAAGATGTGAAATTCTAAAGAGCTCTTGTGTCTTCCAGTGCTGTGCTCAAAGCGTCATCTATCACTCCACTTTTGTTTAGGCAACATTTTAAGCACAGACTGAGTTTGCAAATACGACTAAACTATAAACGCTATATATATAAGTCCGGAATTGCGACAGGGGGTTAATAGTGGCTGGGCGTTTTCGTGGTCGCGTGCCAAAGACGTTAAACATGCTGTACTCTTGGCAAATTGACGAGGGGAGTTTTATCTCCGCAAAAGTGCTCGTCATTGTACCTTTCACGGCCTGTATCTTCCCCGAATACCCATCTTTCTCTTGCATCTTCAAAGTATGAAGATCAGTAAGATGCAGAACCGTTGCACACACGTGGGTTCATGTATGACTCGGAGTAGATCTGAGACACGTGATGAGATACGTAAAATTTATTTCTCCTGTCGTCCGAAGAAGAATGCTTGTGCTAGCGGGTGCCTCCTTCCTTAGAGCTGGCTAATCATTCCCATCTTGGAAACTAAATGATCGCTTACGGAAAGAATATGCTAGATAGTGGCTAATATCGGCTTTAAGGAAACCCCGTTTGGTTTACTTCAAAGCCCAGTGCCAGCTTCCCAGAAAAAATTTGCTGTTCTGCAGCTAACAGAAGTTTTAGATCGATTACTAACACCACGGCTCACTTAGAAGGCTAATCAGCTGCCGAAGAGCTAAGATATACTCAATTAAGTCCACGGACATTATATCGGCACATTTTGACACCTGATGCGTCTATGCTGTTTCATAGTGGGGTGCAGTTCGCTGTGATGGAGATAGTGAGTGCCAAGAGAGATAATTGTATTGATAGGAGAACTGTGTTTGATCATATCGTTAACCCCACAATCTCCCTATCTCCAATGCCAAGAAGTCACCTTCGCTTCCTTTGCCCTCTCCTTGGTAAATGTACGACACTCTATAATCTTGGTATATCTTTGCGAAGGGAGCGAAGGCACGTGGCTTACTTAGCGTGTCTTTGAGAGTAAGCCGATGGACTTTAAAAGTAGAAATTTTGTATTTGTGAAAAAATCTCTTACAAGTGTTATACCTATCTGAGATTCAACATAGAGCAGATACTGATACATACAAAAACGTAGGATTCCAGTCACCTGTGAGTACATATTGTTTCCAATGCTCAAGTTATCTCTTAGCAACAGGACTCCGCTTTTCTCCGCATTTAGTTGCATCAGAAACGCAAGTTCAGACGCTGGCGAAGAAAAACAAGCAGCCGAAAGATATTGCCGCTATACCCGTTGCTCTTGGCTTCAGATGAAGGGAGATAGGGGCAGGCGGAGTTACTGAGTCTATAAGATGCCAAGACAGGTGCTGTAAACGAGCTCTGTACGGCTCCAAAGGAGTGCTTTATTGGAATTATATTATTTACCAATTGTGGTGAATTTTACGAGGAATGAGACAAGTCTTGGTCGCAAAATGTGGGGATAATGTTTCTCTATAAATCTGCAAAAATGCCGAATTTGGGAATGACGTACACAATTATTGTTGTAACAATTAGATTTTTTCATTAGTTACACATCTGCTATTTTATTTCAATTTTCTCTGTTTTTTCTCTATTTCTTCAATCTCCTACCAAACTTTATCTTGGGCACTAGTGCATCAACTCATCGAGGCTGCATATTCAGAGTATAAATTGAAGACATTGAGGAGATCACTTAACTACACATCACTTCTCGAGTATACCACAAAAAGTGACCAAATTTGGTATCAAAATGATCACGCTGATCTTCTACATCTACGAATCGCATTTTCTGAAGGCTTAGCGCCTATAAATATTTTCGTTTTCTAGTCATAACGTCGTCCCCTTTTGTAAAGTGTGTAAAAGAATCTGAAGAGGCTACTCTCCACCACGAATGGGCGATTTGCCCTCGCAGTTGTAAAGAGAGTCCCAAGAGCCACCGGCCAGAAGACAGGCGGTGTCCTTGGCGCATTCACCACCGTCGCACTGCTTGGTGTAGGGCGACTTTCGGAACCAGTTGTTGTAAAAGGTCTCCAGCTGCTGGGGGTCGCTCTGGATGTTCTTGATAACTCGGTCCCAGAAGGTGGCGTTAAGAGGGGCGTTCTTGGGCCAGGTCTTGTGGGGGTCGTAGGCTTCTCGAGCAGAGTACAGGAACTCCCAGGTGGGGGCTCCAGCGGGAGTCTGAGGCTCGTATCCCACGTGAGGGAATGAGGAAGAGGCGTTGGCAATGTAGGGCTTGCTGAGATCGTAGTCAAAGGTCTGGTCGAGCTGGGTGTAGTAGTTCTTGGAGTCCATGATCTCAAAGGTCTTGGCGTCAACCTCGTAGTATCTCCAGGAGGGGTTGTAGAAGTCGACAGGGGTGATGGACTGGACAATCCAGCCGGTGGTCAGAGGGTCGGTCATATCGGTGGATCCATGGGGAGTATCGTAGTAGACGGTGAACTGATCAGCGTGGGTGTGTCCGTAGAAGACGGCGGCAATCACGTGAGGAGAGAACCGGACGATAATCTGTCGCATCACCTCGGACGACCAAGGCAGACCGTCTCCAGCTCCTCCGGTAGGCACGTGAGTGACAACCCAGACTCGCTCACCCTTCTTCTCGGACTCCACCAGCTCGTCAACAAACCACTTGAACACTCCAGAGGGATCGGGGTCGGCAATGTTCCAGTAGTTGTACAGGTTGGCCTTGTACCAGAAGTTGGAGTCCAGGGAGACGATTCGCAGACCCCGCTTGGTGGTCACGGCGAAGGAGCCCTCAGTGTGTGCAGCATTGCTGGCAGTCTCTTCGTCGATCCATCCGTAGTCCTTCCACAGGTTGGTCACAAGGTCCGTGTTCCACTGGAACTCGCCGCCGAAACCGGACTTTTGCTGGGCAAACTGCGAGTTGGGGTAGGTGTCGTGGTTTCCAAAGGTGGCGTAGATGGGCATGTCTCCCAGGTACTGCTTGAGGTTCTTGTAGGCCTGCTCCTCGTTGTCCTGGACGTTCTGCTTGGAATAGTACACGTCGGGGTCGTGGGCAACCATGTCTCCGGTGAAGATGCCAAACTCGAACTTCTTGTCCTTGTTGATGTCCACCACGTTCTGAAGAGAGTCCTCCATCAGAGACTGGGGACAGTCACACTGGTAGGTTCCGAGGGTCTGGGCAGGAATGAGAACGTCGTGGAAACCGTGGTCGATGACAGTCTGGTTCTTGGAAATGTCAGTGCAGCACATGTACTCGTCGCACTGGGACTCAGCGCCAATCTGGTACTTGAGATCAAGATGGAAGTCAGAGATGTGAAGAACGTTGAAGGTCTCGTTGGAAGGAGGAGGAGCAGCGGCGTTATCGGGCTTGGGACCGTACCATCCGAGAGATCCGACGTCGATAACGGGAGTGTCGGGCTTGGGACACTGGGTGAGACCAAGCAGGTAGTATCGCATAGCCTTTCCGTCGTCTCCCATGGTGTCCATGAGAGTCAGGACGTTGGTGAAGGACTTTCCGGTGTTTCCTCGCTGAATGGAGGCTCCCTGCATGTACTCACAGTCAAAGGAGTAGCCGACAGCCTTCTCGATCGCGGGGTGGAGCAGGTTACAGGCGCCAACGAGAATCAGAGGAACGGCAGCTCGGTCGACCTTGGCCACACCCTTGAGAACGGTCAGAGCAAGCAGAACGGCCTCGCAGATGGGCAGCATGGCCAGCTTGACGAGCTCATTCTCGGCCCACTTGATGAGAGGATCCAGAGACAGGTTCTGGGTGACAGCAGACTGGATTTCGTGGGGGACCTGGATGTCGGTGTCCGGGGTTCGGTTTTCGTTTTGCTTGCTAGCCAGACCCTTGAGGCCGTTGTAGGCAGCAGTGACGAGGTCGGAGATACCCATGATGGTTTGCTTGAGGATCCATGGCTGTCCTCAGGTCTCTATATAAGCTGGAGACCGTAGTGAGAGAGGCGGGGCAAGTTACTCCACCTGCGCAGAAACAATGAGCCAGACCGATACGAGCTCGCGCATCCTGTCACCGCAGAGTGTTGCTGCCACGTGTGGCGAGCCGTTGAAGCCTACAGCCAATTTGGCACACGGTTTGTCAATCTCGTGAGGGTTCGTCTGAGATGAACCATATCAGCCGAGCCGAACTTCAGGCTCAGGGTATCATGGGTCTGGTTTGAGATTTCGGGAGTCCGCCATGTGGGGGTCTCGAGATCTCGTTCCTGTGCCCACCTTGGCACGCGCTATCAGGTGATTATTCTTAGCACGGATCTGGAATGAGGTTAGCTTGCGCCTTGTTCGGCAGGGCCTGAATTCATCGGTTTCGTCCGTTGGTACATGGAAGACGGGTGCTAAGTTTGAAACGCTATACGACGAGCTTCTATCGGGCTGTTCGGCATTAATGATTTGCATCCAGACGGTTTATCCGTACATGAGCCGTGGAGGTGGTGGGATACTCTGTAGGCCCTTACAGCGGTTCTTTTGGGCGGAAAAGACGCCAATTTTGCTCCATGGTTCACGTTACCCCTGACCGCCACGTTCGAATCCATAAATGGATCACTTGACAAGGCCCTGGGGTGGCTTACACCCGCTATTAGCGCAGAATAAGTTTGTAAAGATGCGCATAACGTTGGCTTTAGACCGACCTTGGGAAGCTTGGACTCTTCTGACTTTGGGAGATTGGGCCCTACAACGTTGGTAGCCAAGCCACGTGGGGAGAGAGGGCTCTGTCGAGATGGGTGTGGAAGATGAGTTCCACGGATATTAACGGCGTCCAGCACGGCAAAATTGAAGCTTACACTCTCACTCATGTGCAATTGCTTCTTCTTCAGCAGGTTGGAGGAGGTTCCACGACGCTATACAGTAGGAGCCGTCAAAAGTCAACGAGGTGCCGTATCTCGCACCAGCCAACGTCCTAAAGGCTTGGCTAGCATGTCCGTCAGGCTGTATACGCCGCCTGTATAGGTGGAATGCGGACCCCCTGCCAAGAAGCGCATTGGAGCCGTTTGGCTTCGGCTGGTCTTGCTCACTTGGTCTCAAGCCCTGGAGTGTACCTGGCAGTTCCTGCGTCTTTTGTCTTGTTCGTTTTCGGCCACCGCCCAATCTGGCGAGGCAGCCACTCGCAATCGTGAGTCTTTTCGCGTGCCAAACTCGGTTCAAGCTCATACAAGCTCCAGTGTCTTAGATGCCCGTGAGAGAGCCTGAGCTTTGATTTGACCGTGGCAGTGGGTCTCTGCAGCTAATGTCTTGGTAATAACGGGAGATAAGAGGTTGGAACTGTTACCGGTACTATTGATGATACTAGTCAGCAGGTAGACGATGTAAGTGGTGCGAGTACGAGCACCCCATACGAGGCTGTATCAGCCCCTCCCTGCTTCCTCTAGGAAAAGCAAATACAGTGTTTCAAAGTGGTTGCTCCCAATAGTCATCCTGAGTCATGAAATATCTTTTTTGCCCGACTTTTCAGGATCGACACTTGAAGCCATCTCGATCAGTGCATTGAAAGAGTGTAATCGTGTCTCCGAATCTCCGTCGCAAAGTTAAATGACGTCACGCACAAACCTGCTGGCTGAAAAAATATGTGACAAATCTGTCCGATACATAACCGAGGAGGTGTACAACCAGCCGAGGAGTTATGCACTCTTCCCCAAGTCACCTTGAGGGTTCGGTCTATATGCACAAATCTGTCAAAAAGCGCAATCTTCAACCGCTTCGTATGGTGAAGCAGCAAGATCAAAAGGATCGTCTCAAACGGCTCACCACAACTGTACAAACGGTTATTTTCTTATCAGCAAGGTGGGGGCGGCACCCTGCTAGTTGGTCTGTGAGTGTGTGATATAATATTTGAGCTTTGAGGTGAGCACCAGTGCCGTGCAGAGTATTTGTACAAGCTCAGGGGTATTCAGAAAGTGTTATAAAGACTGCACAAGTGCCAATGTAGAAGTCTAGTCATCTGGCTATAGAAACGAAGATTTATATTTTTGACTATCGCCATTATCACGTGATTCGTCTTACTAAGCGCATAAACCACTGCTATAGAGAGTCTCCTGTCTTATCACCCTCTTCTCCCTTGTCAAACTTTACCATGCCAAGTTGGACCCTGCGACGTGTCTCTTCAAGTTGAATCTCCCTGCATTTAAACCGAGTTTAATCGATCACGAGTTCGATTCGGGGTTGTGCTCAAATAAAAATGTGGAGGGAAAATAGATAAGAAAGTGAGGTAAGAGCTCCACTTGGTGACCGCATATGGATGTTGTGACAAGGGTATGATGTGTCTGACATGTCTAGACCGCTTCTGGAACACGCTAAGAGTGGTCTAAGATAAGGTGGGCTATCGGAATGTGGAGAAGCGGAAAATACAACCAGAAACGATCAAATGAGCAGTGGCGTCATATCCGCCTTGAGTCGATAATCCTTCACGTCTCAACACCCAACTCTACATCTTCTTTCAACCCCAATACTCCGTTTTGCTTTTGCTCGTGTTCTAACTCTACCGCAACCCAATCTCCACACTTCGCGATGAGTTGCGACGCCTTAGTCTCAGATCTGTGAATGGGATGACCAAGATTGGAGGAGGGTGCTAAGAGTGAGTAGACCACTGGAAGTTGTTTGTCAACAACCAGGTTTCTTGTTACTTGTACCCATCTACTTCTGTATTTCAGGCCTCCATAAGATCTGTGAATGCAAGTAATCCTGGACTCATAGAAACAGCAAACACTTATTCAGTCGCTCAACACCACCCAAGGCACTCTATCTCACCTCTCCTCGCCTGTATCTATTCATAGCACCTCTGTTTATGATCTTCTTGTTATCTTTTTGCATTGTTGGGCGTTGTGTGGAGGTCACAAAAATACACCTTTTATTCGGAGATGCGATGAACATGAAGCATTTGCCCCGTCTGTTTGTTTACTCCACTTCGCAGTCGTATTCGCTAGATTTCGGACCTCAAAACGGTGTCCCATGACATCAAAACAATGTCCTAATGCAACAGATCTGCTCGATGAGAGTATGCGGACAAAGACCTCTCCATGTTTTGACCTCGAAGCCACTATTGAGATAAACACATGTTCCAGATTGAGATCGAGAACGGTTTACAAGTGCCAGTAGTCTATACCTTCTTTTGTGGCTTGCTTAGAGATGATTACCAAGGCGAGGTGAGCAACCAAGAAAAGTGAACCACTATCACCACCACCACACACCCACCGGTACCTGATAGACGTCTTTGAGAATGTGAAAGCGCCCACAGGTGCCTGGCAGCTGTTATGCAGATTCGGCCGTAATGCAATGAGTGTCTGCGCAACCAGGCCGGAACAGGCGAAGCGAAAGCATGTTAGTCATGTAAATCTTCGCTCTGTTTGTGTCCAAGGTTGACAGGCAAACCTTGCTTGTATTTGCTGGCTTGTAAAAACTTTGGTTCATAAACCTTCCCAGGTAGTCTGGTCGTGTGTGCTCTCTGCATCTCGAGATGAGACATTTGAGGAGGATTGTAGGAAGTGAGAAGAGAAGTTCGAAATGTCGCTGACATGGGCCCTATAATTAGCGACACATAATCTCCAATCTTACCCAGCTCCTATCGCTCAGTTACCGTACATTCCAGATCGACTGCAGAGGTGTGGGGGTCGATCGTCAAGCTTGTTGAAAATCAGTATGGACAATGCTACGCTGACCAACAGTTGTTTACTGCGGCTACAATTCGCTCAGAATGAAGAGAAGAGAAAGGTATTAGAATAAATAACAATTTTAAGGCGGCCCCTGAAAATTAGTAGTTGGTATCGTAGGGCAGGTTGAGTCGCTGTTTGAGGTCTGCGGGAGGCAGAGACACGGCAGAAGGGTCCGAGGTGTTTCCTCCGTAAGGAGTGAAGGACTGGGGGCCCTTGCAGCCGGGGCTTCGGAAAAAGTACGAGCTGTGGACCTGTTTGTCGGAGTCAATGTTGGCGTACTGGTACCAGGGGATTCCGTTGGCACAGAAGCCGTTGTTCTGGCCCTGGCAGAAGACCACGTTCTGGGGCTTGGTGGGCACGTCGAACTGGTTGATGAACACCTCTCCGGACTGCTGGGTGTAACCGTCCCAGAAGGGGACCTGGGTCACGGGGTCCTCGTATCGAGTGACCCGGTACATCTTTCTGTAGGGAGAAGACGAGAGCTGGTCGGAGACGGTGGGGAAGAAGAGGGAGTCGACGTAGGATGCAAATTCAGCGTTGCCAACTCGAGGCTGGCCAAAGGTGACAACGAGGGGATCTCGTCCGTTGATCTTGAGCGACACTCCGTACAGAAGAGCAATGGCTCCTCCCAGAGAATGTCCAGTCACCACCATCTTGTAGTCGGGGTACATGGCCTTGTAGAGGTTGAGTCTGCTGTCGATCTGCTTAAAGGAGTTGTTGAAGATACCCACGAATCCAGCATGGATGGAACAGCCCTTGCAGTCGCTCTCGGCGTTGGTGTCGGTGGAGTTTTTCAGGCCATCAAAGTCAACGTTGGAGACCTGCCAGGTGTTGAGGTCGGCAGCAGAGTCAGCTTCGCTCTGAGTACCTCGGAAAACAAGCACCAGCTGCTTTCGCTTGTGGTCAGCAGCAAGGTATCCGTTGGCGGTCTGGTGGTCGTTGACGCCGTAGAAGCTGTACAGAAGCTCGGTCTGAGAGAACTCCTCGTCAGCACAGAGAATGTTGTTGCACACAAAGGGGGTCTTGACCTGCGAGTAGAGCTGGTTGTTCTTGCCCATTCCCACACAGTAGGAAACCGAGCAGAACTTCCAGTAGTGCTCCATCTCGTGGACCACGTCCAGAGGAGCCACGGCCACGGTTCCATCGGGCTTCTTGGGTCCAAAGGGGTTCAGCAGCGCAGGGGGAAGCAGACCAATGGGCGAGGCTGTAACCAGGCCAACAAACGAAGCGATGGTGGCTAATCTCATGGTGGTATCTAGCGGTTACAGATGAGTTGACGTCTCTGAGGAACGGCCCCAAGATATATATGTACCCCTCCAAGGCGATCCCATTGTACATGTAGATCTCAAAGTCTAGACAGCAGGGCTATAGTGCGTGAGAACACTGTGATAGTGGCATAATAAGCCCGCTTTTCGTTCAAAGACAAAGAACAGTCTCACGGCAGATCTTCCGTATACGGCAAATAACATGTGTATGTGGATACTCCCGAAGAACAGGGCCGTTTCTTGTCTGTTAGTGAACACCCCCTGCTAAAAGGATCGTCGCAAAGGACTGTACAACATAAAGTTGTTGTGCTTGTGTCTGTGCATTAGGCGCGTAAGAAAGATAGGAGGACCGACGCAAGGAATTTTCTGGGGACAGAAAAAAGCAGCAAGAACGGCGGAAACAGCATCAACAGGTTTCCAACAGCTTATATTCACGTAATCTCGTCCTCCTTCTCCCTCTGACGCGTATCCAAGCACTCTTCACACCCTGCATTCCAGGGATGTGTAGATCCAGCGATCTGACCCAAAAGCAACGCCTTCTAGCTCTTGTAGGAAATTTTCTTGCCTGGCAAAGAAGGCAGAAAGCCAAAGCGTAAAGAGCGCTGAAAAAGAAACGACGGCGACGATCATGGCGCTTTGGAGTCATGATAGCTCCACAGCAGCGGATATGGGGCTGAATGGAGATCATGAGGTCATCGAGAAGAGACGCTGTCTTTAGTCTGTTGTGTGATCCAAGGTACCTGATAACGCCTGTTTTGCATCTCGTATCAGGTATCTTTGACTACATTAAGTTCGTCGCGTTATTTTCATCCCTACACAGCACTTAGACCCTGTGTCTGTAAGGGACGAATCTGGACCCTCTGGGTAATTCTTTCACACTTTTTCGACGTCAAGGACAACCCAAACGTCTGTTCCATGCGTTGGGAGAGTGGAGGCAAACACTAAAAGGCAGGGTTGCACTGCAAACGAAGCGCCTTGCATGAATACACACAACGTGAAAGTGGAGATAAACAAGATGGAAATGTGAAATTAAAAAAGGGAAGAGGTGTGGTGATGATAAGAGGTGTGGTGTTTGAGAGGTCCAGATAACACACCAAATGGCTGTTTTTAGAAAAGTTCTATCTGTATGTTTCCTTTTTCTGTCTCCCACTTCTTGCTACCCCAGACAAGGCATTGATTTTTTTGCGATTATCGTGGATCTACGTATTTTTTCAGCAAGCTCGCCAAGCTCTTTGAGACGGTGATTAGCAGCGTATAGTAAAGGGAAGATCCGGCTCATCGACCGTGAACATCAAACAATCGGAGCTTTGCATGGCGACAGCTCTTCATACCACCGACCTTCTCATTCCACGGACTACAGGGAGTACCCTGTCAAGCTGCGATATGGGTTTGAGACACCGTGCTGAAAGCTGCGTAACCGAGACACACACGTAGACGGGTAACTCGGGGCTGTAGCTCCAGCCAGGGACTGTCTCACAAAACAAAGACTTTCAGAAGAGTGCTATGTTTAGCATGGTGCCCAACCTTTGACTGAGAGAGAATTATCGTAAATGGAGCGTAGATAATTGAGTAATTATGACGTCGTGGCAGGTGAGAGGCTGAGTGCATTTCTTTTTGTATTACTTTTATATTTCTTTTTGCTTGTTTTCTTTTGCGAGTTTCATCTTTGTGACACAGGTGACGACGATTACTAATAGCAGAGAGTAGTAGTTATGATAGCTGTTTTCGCGATTGATAAGTAATTCTCGCGTACTCACGCCTCCAGCTATTACCACCCACCTTTAGCAATGATAGCACACATCGCCGGTCTTAGACAGTAACTTCAAGACCCTTCAATATGAAGATCCTCCACAGTTGCGAGAACTTAATGAGAGGGTCCAACGAGATGAGAAGTAAACGGCATCAATTAAGAGCAATGAAGAGAGGCCAATGTAGCATAAAAAAGGAATTAGCGGATCATTAGTGCTCTTCTTCAAATGGCATTGCTTCATACGATTGAGGTGAATGGGAGATACCCAGATGAGAGGGAATAAATGCAATTAAAAAGAAAATAAAAATAGCAGGTTAAGAGGAAATTCTCTCATAAATCACTTGAAATCTCAATTCACTTTATTAAGGGCTCTGTCTCCATATATTGCGGCTCAAGCACAATGTTTACCGCCTTTCTTTCTCCGGCTTACTAATGTCGAGATGTTGAAGGCCTTCCATAGAAAAGGATTGATGATGTTCTGATTAAAAGTCCCCCATACTCTTTGAATACCCCCATTATCAACAGATCGTATTCTTCCTTTCAGTTACTAGGATTTCAACGCCATATATGACAGCTAAATCTCGTCAGCTTACTAAGCTAAATGTTCCTCAAAGACTCACTTAAGAGGCTGGACTTTTCTTACCTAACATTAAGAGCAATCTTGTACTACAGCGTACATCTAATAGCTTTCAACTGATCATGTTTTCGACCACCTTCATCTATCGCTATCTGAACACCCATTTTGAAGCCCGTTTCTTTTGGCTTACTAATCACATTTAGTGCCAGCAGATGAGAGCCTGGATGTGGCTCAAATAAAATGAGAATTCAAGATAAAAAATTTCAGATGACTTAATATAGATTAATTTGTTTGTGTGGATACTTTTCTTCTCTTCATCTATGTCTAAAGAGCTACCATGTCACTTCTCACAATTTCGCCTACTAATCATGCACATTACTTAAGATTACTTAGATAATGAGGCCCGGATGTTACTTGGTTGAGGAAAAAACAAAATTTTGGGGGAAAGAATTACACCCTGTATTTCTAACAGTAAATTGTCTCCAAATCAACATTTACATTTTCTCCACTAGTCTTAAATCATCGTCTATACCTCCCCACCCTCTTCGCTTACTAACTCAATCTAAGTTAATTGCGTATCCACTGCATCTCCACACAGTGTGTAATCTCCAACTAACCCACCAACCCATGACAGCAGCAGCGGACAGTTACATTCAGAGTGTGCTCAAAGCCAAGGACGACCGCTCCAAGCTCGAGCCTCTACTGGAACAACGCCTCAAGGTCAATGGCAAGTCGACTGAGGTGCTGGAGTCTCTGAAAGATGTGACTCGGTTTTCCGTGGTATGGGCCAACGAGCTAGTGCGACTCAGTCGAGAACTGGACACGTCGATTTTTTTCTACTATGTGGACACGTTTCTGACGCAATTCAGCGTGCAGAGAATGAGCGGATATGCCAAGATTCTGTCTGCTTTACTGGACGAGTTCAGTTATCATGCTATCCAGGCCAAGAGACCGC
The DNA here is from genome assembly GCA_001602355.1 of Yarrowia sp. JCM 30695. Lineage (NCBI taxonomy): Eukaryota > Fungi > Ascomycota > Dipodascomycetes > Dipodascales > Yarrowia > Yarrowia sp. JCM 30695. The sequence goes on from BCLX01000001.1 coordinate 4,709,117, forward strand.
TTCTGGGTCTGTCTCTACTGCAACCTCGATTGCCAGACACAAACACAATCACCCCCATGCATGCGCAACTCATGCGTCTTTCTTGTGAGGCCAACAAGTGCTCTGTGGGTCTGGAGGTGCTGAATAATCGGGAGTTTCTGTCGCTGGACAAATGCGCCACCAGAAACGACCTGGCTCTGTTCCATTTCTTCGGAGCGCAGGTGTACATTGCTTATAAGGAGTGGGAGAAGGCCGACGACTTTTTGGCAATTGCAATTGAGGCTGGATGTAGTATGACCTCTTCGAGACCCTGGATTGTGAGATGGGCTTACTCCAGACGAGTCTTGTTGAGTCTCATTATGGGAACTCCTCTCCCTAAAATTCCCAACCCTAACAGCTCAGAAGTGTCTCCTTCAGATGATCTTCTAGCCAGAGACTGTCAACCATACCATGCTCTTGCATTGGCAGCTCATCAGTCTGACCCCAAACAGTTTGTCAAAACTACAGAAACACACATGGAGACGTTCAAGAACGAGGGCACGTGGCAGCTCGTGATCACTGCACGTCTGTGTTTCTTGCATGGTCAGCTGAGAGAGTCCCACAAGGCATATTCTCGAGTGCCTCTCAAGGATGTGTCTGCTGCTACTCCTCGAATCTTGTCCGAATACGGCCGAATCGACGAGAGCAACGATGCATTTGTATTTGAGACGGTGGACTCCAAGGATCCCACCCGGGAAACGGTGCAGCTGCTGGAACAGGTGGTGCACATGAAGAAGCTGGTGGAGGAAAAGGGACTGGAGATTGGAAACTCGCCCAAGTTCCTCAAGACCTTGCATAACGTGGAACAGAAGCAGCCCGCTACTGTTACCCTGAACATGGCCATTAGCGATGATGACATGTTGTAGGAGTAGTGGCTGAGGGGGGAACTAATAGGGCACCATATGTCCATAATCAGTATATTTAATAAGCATGGAGGGGTGTAGCCGAAGAGAGTGCATGGATAAGCAGTGATCGTATATCCTTGAGTTAGTGATACTTCTTTGGTACGACAGTTGTATGGGCATGATGGTATAGCTACTGTACTTGTAGGACGAGGTACTTCTGGTGCACTTCTCAATCTCTACACCTTCAGAGAGTCAATATTTCCAGCAAACGGAAGAGATGCAACTCTGATATGTTCCTGGCATTTACTGGCCTACGCTGACTTGCCCAGAAACTTCTCTGGAGTGTTTTCCTCTTTTTTTGCAGCTTCTGTGGTGCTCACTTCTTGCTTATGTAATACAATGTTGCTGGTCCAACACCTGTAATGAGCGTACTTGTAATATAACCAAAGTGACACTTTCAGATACTATGACAAATCCATGTATCTAATTTATTTTTTTCTTCTCCCGTTATATTCTCGAAATACAAGATCCGTTTTTGTGTTCTTGCTCCACCTTGACCTCTGTAAGGAGAAGTTACATGTAAGTCAGCTGAATTAGATAGACCTTCAGAAGCAAGAGATATTCGAAACACAGAGACTTCTGATGCACAGAAGCCATTTCTTCACATGTCACACCATATCTTGTACAAGTCCATCAGAACAAGCACACTTCAATCCTCTTCATTTAACATGCCACTGTAATTCAGCCCCTCTAAAGAGTCGAAAAATGAGAAAAGCTCAACAACCACAACTTCAAGCTCTTGTTCTAACATGCTTCTACAGCACCAAGTTTTTACATTAATCAGTCAGTTACTATATACAAGAATACTATTTACAAATCGACTTAAGTCGAGGAAGAGGATCCAGAGTCGGACGGTTTACTGTCAGCAGGCTTACTTTCCGCAGCCTTTAGTAGTGCAGCCTTTCTGTCTGGATCGTTCTTCGATGCCATCTTACTCAGTGCCGCTGAATACGTCACTGTAGTCTCATCGTCATCAGGAAGACCCAAGTTATCCCAAGAGTCCTGAGTCATCAGGTTGTTCTCCATTCGGCAACGAAGATACTCCTTGGCGAGCAGCCGACATCCAGTGGCGTTTCGGCCATTAGCCAGCTTCATGCATTTGAGATAGTCAATCATGATATGAGAGCATTCTCGGTCGTGATCAAGAGGGAAAGATCCTCTATCCGGTGCTGTAGTCTTCTGAGAGACAGCTCCAGGTCCACCTGAGTTAGCACATGCAATTGGGACGTCATATCAATGAGTTTCGCAGGTTTTTTTCACCTTTTTCTCTTACTCACCAGGTCCCATAGACATTTTGAATAGTTGTGTGATAAGTGATGGTTGATATTGGAAGGTGTAGAAGCTTATGATGATGTCAGGGTTAGGGGAGGCAAATTTCGAGAGCACAAAGCACAACAGCTCATAATCGTGCATGATTTATGTGGGTTTAGCTTGATTAGTAAGAAAATGGGTTGATCGTGGGAATAAAATAATTATTTCAGACAATTCGAAAAAAATCAGAAAAAATCAGAAAAATACAAAATATCAATTAAAAGCTTCTGACAGGAAAAACCATTCTTATAAACATACTATTTGTTTGAAAAAAAAACACGTCTATGAGGTAGTTACGACTCAGCATATTCTCATAACTCGTGCTGTTCCTATACATGCCGTACAAAGCTATAATCACCACATCTACAAACCTACCAACCTCTACAATAATACATCATCGGCGACTCCACAGTCACCTCTCAATCATAACATATATTACGGCTCTCGCCTAGTGTCTATTTTTCCTCCCTACTCCAGCTCAAAAGGATTGGGAGCTAGATTCTTATGCGCAGAATCATCAAAGGGATTGTTGTTGTAGCTGCTGTTCTCCTCGGCTCGGTACTCGTCTGCGTGACGCATTTCTCCGTGTCGACCTCGCTGCTGGGTGGTATCGTAGGCTCGGATGACCTTCTCCTGGCCCTCATCGGCCTGCGAGAAGGCAAAACCTCGCTGCTTTCGCATTCGCTGCACCTGTCGCACCTTTCGGATGGCTTTCTGGAACTGCTCCATTCGCGGTCGGTAGTCCGCAATGTTGTACTTTTGGATCTCCTGCACGTAATGGTAGGCCTGAGGGTCGTACATTCGTCGGTAGTACTTCCACAGCATGTCTCTGAGCAGACAGATAGTAGGGAGCAGGAAGGTCATGGCCCAGAACACAATGGTAGGGTAGGTATGAGCCAGAACTCCTCGGTACTCTCGAGACACGTTGATCATAGGCGCAACAGTAGCGTAGGCAGGGAAAATACCGATCCAGAGCAGGAACGAGCCGGGAATGGCAATCAGAGTGAACTTGGTCCACATGTTGGTCACCAGAGCAGCCTTTCCGAGAGTGGTCAGGATACAGGAGGTGAACAAAGCGGTACCCCAGACCCAATGGTCGGTAGTCAGACCGTTGGGAAGCTCTCGAGAGGTCATGTACACACCGCAGGATCCAAAGTAGAGGATGATGGAGTGGTAGAAACCGTTGGCGACCCATTCCCAGAACTGTCGCACGTTGAAGAAGGCTCGGTGCTGACCCAGCTGGTACAGCTGAGGGTATCTATCTAGCAGACGGGCAGAAATGAACTGGTCAAAGATACCAATGACGAACGGAGGCAGAACGGTGAAGAAGACGTTGTAGAAGGTGATGGTCCACGACTCGTAGATGGACTGACCAGAAAAGCCGTTGAAAAACGTGTACCAGAACTGGGTCATGTACAGGGCGATATTCTTGTAGAACGAGTACAGAATGGCCTTAGACAGACGCTGGTACGACCAGGCTCCGTGGACAAGCAGCAGCTTTCGCAGGTATCGGAACTGGCCGATAGACACGTCAGCTGATCGAGCAGCCTGCATACCTTCCATACCAGAGATACCAACACCGACATGAGCAGCCTGGATCATGGACACATCGTTAGCTCCATCACCGATAGCCAGAAGCAGGTCGGAGGTGTATCTCTTGACCAGTTTGACAACCAGAGCCTTCTGGAGGGGAGAAACTCGACAACAAATGACAGCCTTACAGAGAAGAGCCAGTTCGAGGAAAACCTCCTCCATCTCGTCCTCCAGAGCGAATCCCAGCGACTTTCCGTCAATAACCAGAGCCAGAGAGTCACTGTCGTTCTCTCTGAGACCCTGAAGAGCAGCCAGCTTTTTCTGGATGTTGTCCAGAGTCGAAGCCGAGTCCTCCTCGTTGATGATCAGCAGTGACATGTCTTCGGAAAGCAGCTTACAGGACATTCCAATGTTGATGGCGGTCTCCTGTCGGTCACCAGTCAGCACCCAGACCTTGATTCCAGCAGACTGGAGGGTATGGATGGTCTCAGGCACACCCTCCTGCAGCTTGTCTTCAATGGCAGTGGCTCCAAGCAGGAACAGGTTCTTCTCAATCTCCTCGGCACAGTCGTCCAGCTTCTGGGCTCGGTTGTTGAGCGTAGTCTGGGCCTCCAGGAACCGCTTGTTCCACTGGGCGTACTCTTCATCAGGAACAACTCGAACAGCCAGACACAGAGTTCGCAGACCCTCAGCGGCAAAACCCTCCAGATGACGCATAGTGGCGTCCACGTAGGGGTTGTTGGGTGCCAGACGCTCGAGAATCACAGTATCGGCTCCCTTACAGTACAGCCGGATCTTTCCATCGGGACATCTGAGGATGGCAGACATTCGCTTTCGGGTGGAGTTGAACTCACACACGTTGAGCAGCTCGTACTCACGTGACTCGGCGGGGTTGGTGTCTGTATCGTGCTTCACGTCAACTCCAATCGTCTTGGGCTTTCGCATGGCAAACGCGTATCCAAGGGTAGCAGCACCGTCAACAAGAGCTCCTTCATCGGGAGAAGCAGCCTGGTACTTGATAGAACCGTCGTCTCGCATCTCAGGAATGACAGTGTGACAGGTAGCCAGCAGAGTGAGGAACTCCTGAATCACACCTGCAGAAGCGTGCTGAGTAGTGGACCGTTTGAGCTCGTTGAAGTCATGGAAACCAAAGGAGTCGGGATCATCGGCGTTGTTATCGTCGTCTTCAGTAGCTCTCTGGTCTTCAGGAACTTCCTCAGCATACGCACGTCCAGCAATCGAACAGGCCTTGAACTCCATAATGTTTCGAGTAAGAGTACCTGTTTTATCAGAGAAGACGTATCCAATCTGACCAAGCTCTTCGACGAGAGAAGACGATCGGCAAACGGCAGGAGTATCGGTGGGTCGGTAGTACATGTCGAGATCAGACGAAATCAAATAGGCCTGGTAGAACTTGATGATTTCGACGGTAACGAAAAGCGAGATGGGCACCAAGTTGGAGAAGAGAATCCAGTAGGTCAGCAGATCGAGGAAGAACTGAGCTCCGAGGTTCAGGTTATCAATCATGAGATAGCTCAGCTCCTTGGTGTTGACTCTGATCATGATGACGTTACCCAGAGACGAAACGACAGCCAGAGAAATGAGAATCGTGAACAGGAAGATGATCTGGATGTTCAGCATGTGTTCCACGGCCGTTCGCTTGATAGGAGCAGCAGTGGCGTTTCGCATGAGCTTAGTTTCGTGACCAGTGAACACCACCAGACCGTGGATCCAGCCTGTGTTTCGCAGAGTCGCTCCTCGAAGCAGCATTTGCTCAGGAGACATGGGAATCGCAGGTCGACCGTCAATCTTCAGAGTAGCTTCATAAGTGTAAAGGGAAGAATTGGGCAGCTCTGAATCAAGCTGGCCTCGAACCCGCGACAGTTCACTGGGAGACACGTAAGGGGCTGTATCTCCATGGGCCTGTTTGATCTTGAGGTTGGTTTCTCCGTCAAGATTGGCGGTTTCAATGTAACACAGACCCTCGGGTTCTGAGGAGGCCAGAAGAACGACATCGGCAGGAATAGGTTCTTCCGAGTCGACTCGCACGATATCTCCTACCGCCACGTCGATCCACTTCCTTGCCACAAACGACGAGCCTTCCAGAACGTAGGCTGTCGACGAGTTGAGCTCCTTGTCTGCTGCTGCTCGTTTGAAATCCTCCACGAGTTCCTTGACAGCCGACACAATCAGGACTACCAGCAGTGTCAGAATAGTCGTCCATCTGTTTGTGGGCGACACATTGGGCACCTGCTGGATACAGGCCGTTGCCAGAAAGAACAGGTTCGCGTACTTGGAGAACTGCTCGTAGAAAAACTTGGGCAGGAACGTGAACAGGTTGTACTTTGTGGTGGAAATGTGGTTGTCGCTGTATCTGTGTCCCGAGTTGGCGTCCGGGTCATTGAGATGCACGATTCGCGGTCCATCAGGTCCCCTCTCCTCCTGGTGACCTCGCATCCGGTTCCACATGCGTCGAATGTCGAAATCAGGCATGCTCATCGTGCTCTTTTTCACCTTTGATCTGATTTTCGTGCGATTCAGACTGCCCGACGGTCTGGCGTCCGCAATGCCGGCGTTGATCGACTCGGCATCTCGCTCATAGGGCGTTCGTTCGTTCAGGGGAAGATCCATCTCGGAATAGTCCGGGTCTCCAAACCCCAAACGCGCCTTCATGTTGCCATACATGCTGTTCCCTCTCTGTGGCGGCTTTTCCATCGGCCGTTTGCCGCCGCCACCGTATGCATCGTAGTCGTCGGCCTCGATAAATGTGTCGCCATCTTGTATACTGTCAAAGGGCGTCAGAGTCGGTCTGCTTGAAGACGGCCCCGCTTGGTGGTGCTGATACGGCGTCTGAGAACCCCCTGGCGGCTTGCTGAAGTCGTCGTCGTCCACATCGAGCAGGTTGAAGTTCTGGTACGACATCTGAGGTTAGTGGCGGGAGAATTGAGACTAGGAGGCGTCTTTTAGTACTCACGGTAAAGTCGTTTGGCAGTGCTCTCAGGATATAAATTTAGACTTGCATGTTGGAGACACGTACATTGGTAGGGGGTTAGGGTAGAGGGGAGAACCACGGTCAAGGTGAATAAAACAACGATTTTATCGTGTGCACGTACTTCATTATTTGTTTCTGTGTATGTTATAGGGCTTTCTGACTTTTTTTGCCACTTTCACGATGTTCTACACCCTTCTTATCGTCTACATACCAACGTCCACATGCGGCTGGTAAATAGTTCCCACTCACAAGTGTATACATCGTGTATCAGGAATGTCACATTTTCCTCTAACCGAGGCATTGTGAAACTCTGATTTGCCCCTGAAACAGATTATGACCAAATTCGCCTCCACGTGTTGTCCGCTTCTCCTGTTTCACCTCATAATATTATGCTGCTATTTTTGGCTACTTTTGCCACGTTCAGATTCAGCCTCTTCGTATCCACCCTGTAACAGCTGTCCATATTTCTCTTCTCCCACGCAACCTTATTTCGGCTGACTAAGCTGCTTATGTAAGGTTACCCGGGAGTGGGAAGGGAGGGAAATAAGCTTTTCGAGATATTGTAAGGGGGAAAATAGGGAAGAGGCTAAAAATTGGCAGAAGCAAATATGTTGCAATTTTGAGAGCATAGCTATAACACTTGACATTTTCTCGTCTCATTGCTACTCTCATTTTTCTCTTTCATTTAAATTTGACCCTTTTATACCACTTCTCTCTCCGTTCTCTCATTTACCACTTGGAACCTTAAATTTCTCTCCCAAAGTCACATGACCCTTCCCGATTGGGAAAGACAGTCACTCACTCTTTGCAAAGCCAACTTGATATTTTGACACTCTCGAATTTCTCTCTTTCACGACAGCACGCAAAGCAGACACAATGTGAGTACTTGGTACAAGGATACGAAAGGCGAAACGGTGATACAAGAGCGCACGAGGTGATACTGGGGAGATGAGAAAATTCATTCGACATCATTTGCCATGTTTCGACTGAAGACGGCTGAAGGAGGACCTTTAAGACGACTGAATCCACCCACGACAGAGACAATGTGATAGTACACTGGCTGTGTAACCCACGACATTAGCTGTGTCACTCGCGACCACCCACGACATCAGCTTTGTAACCCACGACATTCACCATGTCACCACTCTCTCTCACACCATCGCCACCACCAAAGCACATCCCATCCACCCCTTCACATATACTAACCCCAGGACTAAGCGAACAAAGAAGGTTGGAATCACCGGTAAGTACGGTGTCAGATACGGTTCTTCTCTCCGAAGACAGTGCAAGAAGCTGGAAATCCAGCAGCACTCCCGATACGACTGCACCTTCTGCGGTAAGACCACCGTCCGACGAGGTGCCGTTGGCATCTGGACCTGTTCCGCCTGCAAGAAGACCGTTGCCGGTGGCGCTTACACCGTCTCCACTGCTACCGCCAACACCGTCCGATCCACCATCCGACGACTGCGAGAGCTCGCCGAGGCCTAAGCGTATCGTCTACGTTTAGCCAAAATAACAAAAATGTATTTTACGTCTGGAAACAGGCTTATTTAGACGAGAGAGTTGTAGTGTGTGTGTTTGTGGTTTGACTGTAGTTTTTAGGTGGATTTTTGACCTGTCTTTTAGGATGTATTTGTGTTGAGTATTTTTAAGGTCGAATTTTTCGTGCAAATTTTGTCCCTTTTGGGTCAAAGTTGGGAGGATGGGGTTAGAGTATTTTAGTTGAGGAGAGAGTGTATGCACTTGGCTTTATTGTTAAGGAAAGGGAGGAGGTTTGGAACGCTTTAGAACAATTTGTAGATGAGATGGAGAGGAATGGAAAGCTGTGGCAGGCATTTTCTGAGCTCTAGTTTGTGCACAGCTATTTAACTCAGCTACAGCTCATTCACAATGTCTAGTATAGCTGACTGTCTGAGATGTGCTCTTGGAAGTATACATCACATGGACACTTCCCATTATCGCTGAGTAGACATTGAGGGTAGTAGTAAGGTGTACTTATATGATTCCTAGCGTCTGTCAGTCTACTTGTACTATTACAGGCTGTAATATGATGGATATTCGCTGCCTTAGAGCTCACGGTCTGCTATGGCTATAGTCAAGTAAATTACTTACTGAAATGCCAACTAAATGATGGCAGAAATGGTAACCCTCTGACTGCCCTTCAAAAGAAGCTAGAGACTTTTTTTGAGACTCTCAGTACACTTCTGAGTGCTTGTTGAATAATTTTGAGTCTTAATAGCTCGGTCATCACGTCTCATTGACTCATATGAATGGGTGCTCTTCTGCCACTATATGTCACTCTGTTTGCATCCCTTGCTCATTATTTTACAGTTCTTTGAGCTTACAAAAAGACTTCTTTTCTCAGGGTGGAACGTTAAAGCACCAGGTTCGAAACCCAGAGCTGCAATAAATTAAATTAAATTAAATTAAATTAAATTAAATTAAATTCACAAAAAATAAAATATAATAATTTCATGACTTCCAACAGATGAAACCGAGTCTCAGACATCAGACAATGCTCAAAAAACGATTCCGTATCAAGCCATTGTCTCCCAAGGTACCGAGGCACCTCTTTCATTTAACTTCCCCGGATATTCATCTTGACTCGTTTGTTAGGATGGCAAAAGCACTGTAATAGAGCTGTAAATACACTACCATAGCCACCAGAGTACCCCAAACAAGTACTTCCCTTTTATTGTACACTCCCTTTCCCCTCCACTCCCCATTCAAATTGCTCAGTTATCACCGGAATAACTCTCTGCAATAGAGATGAGGTCATAGGATACGTGGGGGTAAAACATGTGTCTACAAGTACTGTGGACCGTTTGTGGGGGGTTAAATTCAATTTTTGACACTACCAACGACCTCGGCGGATTCTCGGGACCTAAACGGTACCAAATAGGTCATATTCCCGACAAACGGCTCTGAATCACCTTTTGTTCCACTTTCCAAGTCCTCTCTATATCTTGTAGACCAGCTAAATCTTAACATTAACGAAGAGAGTAAAACGAGAGGTACTTGAAGTCCTTGTTATAGACAAGTTAGAGAGGGCAAGACTCGTGGTTTAGTCTTGTGGCGGCTCTCGGAGTGGCGTTACAAAAAAATGAGCCGATGTTCCGGGTCTAGAGAAGAAAGAACCGAATTCTAACCATCTCAACTAAGTTACTTGGATAATACTCTAATACTTGGCTTTTTTCGTATACAACGGCCATGTCCGAGGCTGGTGATAATCTCCCAGAAACGATAAGGAACTTTACGTCTGGCGAATGAGAGAGTGGTTCCACCGCATACAGCTTCCCAGGTGGTACGAGTAATTATATTCGAGTCAGGCCATGCGGAAGAAGTGACATAGCCTTTTGACGGTCTGAGAGTGTATACCGAGGTTCATACTGAGGTTCAACATTACCGAATAGCCATAGAGAGCTCATTTTTCTCAAATTGTACCTTCAGCTGCCAAATTCTCTCCATTTCCCCCTCCCAAACGCCCTCCTCTAGACTTTCATATACTTGATCGTCGGTTGGTATTTCCACGGATATTAGAAGCCAAGCTTTATTCCGACGATCAAGCTGAGTAAGCTGGAAGCACGGGTACGTATCTGTGGCGCTCTAATGGCGGATGACGGACTCCGGAGCTTGAAAAAGTTCCGCTATTCAGCTATACGAAGTCTCCATTGGTGTATCCGTGCAAGTGCATTAGTGTCAATGGATGAAGAAGATCACCGTGAACATGTGGTCTGTGTTCATATTATTACAAGTCGTTCAGATCCACTGATAAAGAGAGAGAGTGAGAAGTGCTTGTTCTCGTATCTTATCTCCAAGCACAAGTACAGGCAGCAAGTATCTGCAGTCAAGAGTAGTTGCAGTCCTACCTAATGTACACCGTATTCGAGTCTACGTATTCTGTTAGCAACAGGCAACCACTGCATCTACAGACAATGTCTATCGACGTACAGCAACAATGAGTGTCTACAGTGTAGCATCCACGAACCATATCTCTCCTGCGTCCCTTGTTCAAACACTCGAATGGACAAGATTAACCCCTGCCGAGGTGCACAATTGTGCCCTAAGGGAGCTCAATTGGGCTGTGCAGCGTATTCGCGAGCCTAGGGTGCATGTGCTAGCCACCTTTGTTATCTAAAACGCGATATTATCCTTGGACTAGTCCAACGGCGGCCACACTAGTTGTAAACGGAGCGTGACCCTGATGTACCTTCCCTCTCTGGCGATCCGCGCTACAGGAGTATTGGCTCGCAACCTTGAAGCGGCGCTTGGCCCTTGCAAATGCAAAATAACCTTGACACCACGGTTAATGGCGTGTTAGCTCTCCGAAATAGTACCGGGAGGGTTCTGCGCTTTGGCTTTGACCGTTGAGAGGTGGTGAGAGTGGGGCTTGGATGACGATACAAACAGAGGTAGGAGGGGACGTGTGGCTGGTGACAGTTGGTTATTTAAGCACGCCGTTTGCCCGTTTTTTCTCCTGCAGATATCACCAGGTTGGGCGGTGCCAAGACTCCAGATTAAGCGAGCTAAGCGAATACGCACGACTCGAAAAAATAGCACTGGGCTGTTCCGTAGCCCTAACTCATGAGCTTACATACATGGACTTACATGACGAGCATCTCGCTACAAGGAGCTTAGCTTTGTCTGTCTCTATCGAAACATTAAACGTTTTCATATCGCAAACGTATCGCCAACTGAGTTGGGAATAAGTCGGATGACGATGGTAGGGGATGAGGGTGGTGGGTGAGAGAAATAAGACGAGTAGCTGGCAATCGCACTGTCTATCCGGTCTTTTCAGCCTCACTTCCACTGGCAAAACTCCTCCTATCATCCAATCCATGTCTCAGAAAGCCTCCACCTGATACATGATCTTCGTGACCTGAATCTCAGCTTCATTGCTGGCAGGCTGCGGCCCATCGTTAATTTGACGCAAGTCTAAGACACGTTGGCGGTGGAAAGGGTTGGTTGCGAGTTTGGGAAGCTGTAGTGTAGGCCTTGAGGTTCGAGCACATCCAACAATGGACCTACAACCACCGTTAAATTCACCTATAATGGCAAGGATAAGCTAATGGCCCGCTCGTACGCACTATCATGGGTCTTTTGTTCTAAACCTACACATTGTTCCTGCAGAGGTTCCTGGGTGAAGGTGTTGTCGGTGTGTATACGGTTACGATGTTTCTTCGATACATTACATATCCCCCCTACTCCCTGGCAAGGCTGAAATCCATTTCATCCCCCGATGACCTCCACCTATAGCAACCGTGAGAATTAGTCTGCAGAGAACGGCACAGAGAGACGATGCTTCTGGAAGTGCCCTGGAAGCTCCCCCTGGTCGCCCGCTTGTGTCTAATGCGCTCAGGGTTAGAGTTGTAGGGAGTCCGCTTCCTGTCGCTTTGAGCTGTGCAATTTGCTTTTGCCGGATTTTCACACTCTTTTCTCGGATGGAAACACAGTCTTTATCCCTGCTACAGTAGTGGCAACTCTGTTGCAGACTGATGAGAGAGCTGAGCAAGTGTTTTCCAATTAGCAATTCCATTCAAACATCAATATTCGTCCTGTAGCACTTTCCGTTTTCTCCCCCCTCCCAGACGAACACTTATTACTGCACTGTGAGGCTTTAAACCAGCGCTAAGAGCTAAGAGCCCAGTCGTTAGCAGCTGGGAAGGGAACCCAGACACTGGTTTACGCAGAGAGACCTGTGCCGCAACGGCGCTGCACGTCAAAACCCAGGATCCACTAAGCTCGACGAAGCCAACCTCTCAGTTGGAGAGAGAGACTGCAGAGCTAATATACTTAGTAACGCTCGTCTCCACCCTCGCCACCATCACCTCTCCTCCACACCTCCATCATCATCATATACCCCCCTTTGCACAGCAGATGGAATGCACCATCTGTCTCGAGCCCATCGCCCCGGCGTCCACCACGGGCCATGTGCGATGTGGCCACTGGTTCCACTTTGACTGCTTGCATCTGTGGTCGCAGCGGAGCTCCTCGTGTCCCATGTGTCGCCAGCAGTTTGACGAGGTGGCAGAGCGCGCCATCCACGAGGCCCAGACGTCGTCCACGGCGTCGTCGATCCCGGTGTTTGGACCCGTGATCAAGCGCATTCCGTGTGTCAGACGACCGGTGCCTCTGTCGCCAGTGCCCCCAGAAGAGGCCATGCGACTGTACGAGTTTGTGTTCCAGCAGGACGACGCGGAAATGGAGGACGTGGAGTGCGAAATCTGCGGCCAGAACCCGTGCGTGTGCAACCACGACGACCAGAGCTTTGCCCAGCCGGCCAGACGACGGTCCAACCGAAGTCCAGGCCGAAGTCGGGCCTCCAATTTGCTAGGAAGACTGGGAAGACGACAGACGTCAAATAGTACGTCGCAGTCACATCTCGTGTTCGATACGAGACGACGAAGAACCACCTCGGCTGCAGGAGCTCGAGGACTCACGCTGTCGTCGGACAACTACTTTCTCAACGACGACGAAGAGGTCGACCCGTTGACCACCATCCCAGCCGGCCCGTCGAACGCCAGAATGCTGGACGACGAGGCCCTGGGCCGCATCCAGGACAATATCGAGGAAACGAGAAACCTGGCTCGAGCATCACGAGCGTCGGTGGAGGAACGAGCATGGCGGTTTCTGGACGAGTACCGACGAGAAGAACGGCAACCGAATACGGGAAGACGACGATCGTCGCTGTTCAACGTGTTCAACGCCGACAACGAGGACGAAAGCCGACCATCGACGTCAAACGACCTCCCTCGATCTAGCGTGCCTGGACCGTCATCCCACCACACGTCTGTGGCCACCTCTATTTCATCTGCATCCGGGTCGTCTGTCTTTTCGGCCTTCTCCACCCGCTCGTCGGCCTCGTCGTCTCGCATGTCCCTGGCCTCCCAGTCGTGCTCCTCGCGACAATCTAGCATGCCCATGTTGTCGTCGCCGGTGACTTTCCGACGGCCCACTCCCCTGCCGTTCAGAAACCCACTGGCCACGGCTTCTACATCTTCTAACAACAACAATACCAACGAAAACACCGCCGAAAGCGAGGTTCCCAGCCCTCGAAGCGGCAGTCCCAGAAACAGTCCCCCGGTAGAGGAACCAGCACAGGCTCCGGCTCCTAACTCAGGCTCAGTCAGTCCAGCCACAGACGCCATTTCGCATATCCATGTAAACTCGCCGTCAGCCTCGGAAACTACAAACGAGAGCGCTCCACTAGCTCAGACGTCTTCAGATGTCAGTGTCAGCAGCAACGGCAACTCTCTGTCCTACGAGAAGAAGATGGAGATCAGAAAACTGGTCAAAACCCGATTGTACAGGTACTACCCTGACTTCATCACCAAGGAGCAGTTTACAGAGATCAACATGTCTGTGTGTGACCGGGTCTATTCGTACATCAAGGGTTCTGACGCCAATGAGCCCTTCACACCCGCCCAGGCGGAAAAATGGACCAAGGTGGTGCATCATCTGGTGAGCGCTGATCTGGTAGCGAGGGATTTACTAGGTTGAAGGAAGGGCGTCAAAACGGACGTCAAAATGGATGTGAGGAAGACGCCAGAAAGGGCGTTGGACGTCACAGTGGACATTCGCTCACCAGGATATTTATTAGCCCTCTTCTTAGAACGGCCCCATGTGGAACATTATTTAACTACTTCTGTACTTGTAAATATGAAGTGAGAATTACGAGTGAATGTGTAGAGTCTTCTCCCCAGTATTGTCGGAAAAAATCGGTATCCTACAAGTAACCAATGCGGCACCGTTTAGGTTGCGTATTAAGCGTATTTTTGTGAGACACGAACGGTCTAATGAAGTCTTAGAGAGCGGTCCAGAAGGTCAACGGATATGAACACGTCTCCTCTCGTGACAGGTGTCTCAGACAATGAAAAGGGAAAAATTGGGTTAACCGGATCTTAGTAAGCGAGGGTATAGGCGGGTATTTGGAGCACGTACATACAGCACTTCTTCACACCCACCAATGGCCTGATCCACTCATGTGCGTTATTTGTAAGCACGGTCTAGTATCAGTTGTGGTCAATTTCATCAGAGTTTCGAGAATCCAACCTTGGGTCAAAGTTACGTGGATGAGTAAGAACCAATTTGAGGTGGTGTGAGTAAAAAGAAAACGGGAAAATAAAAAGAAAATGGGGTTATTTATATACAACACAAACGAACTAAATCTAAGCTTGTACGGGAACAAGCTGGTTGTTTCTGTGTCTCCAAAAGTGGGTCCATCGAAACTCTCTACTTTTCACTTTCTCTCACGGACTTGAAATTCCGCCCTTGGCTGCAGTGCATGTTGGGTGTGGGAGGTGCACGTATTCTGCTGGAAAGATCAACAATTCAACAAGTAGCGCGGATGGATCTGATTAGTTGGAGATAGAGATGGAGGTTGGACGTGATTGGCTCGAAATGAGTGCTAGCTGTTGCCTCAATATACGCGTGTTAAGCCACAGACAAGGCTGAAGTATAGAGCCAAGGCTGAAAAAGGCTGACATAATTATACGAGAGAATACGACATACAAACGAATTTCAAGATCTAGTCATAAATCATTACTCTATTAAGTTAATAGTACATTGCTGGCCACTAGTAGCCGGCTATGGTTTTGTCAATTCCAACATCGAGTCGGAATCTATGCGTGAACAGTAAATCTGCCGTCAGACTTACTCCTCAAACTCGGCAGCAAAAGGCTTGCCGATACCGGGGGTCTTCTCCAGAACGCCTCGCATGTACTCGTAGACGGTGAAGGTGACGGCCTGGCCTGGAGCCACTCGCATGATTCGGGGGGTGATACCCTTGTACAGAGCTCGGAAACCCTCCTGGTGGATGAGCTGTCGGGTGATTCGGGTGAATCGCGACAGACCGGACTCGTTTCGGGTGGCAGCTCCGCCCTCTCGCTGCATTCGGGTCTTGATGGTATCGATGGGGGCGTTGGACAGGGGTCCCAGAGCACCGGAGATCAGACCGATGATGGAAGTCTGCCACGAGGGAAGGACACCCTTGAACTGGGGCTGCATCTCGTTAAGACGGGCCTTGAGCTCGGAGTAGACGGTGAAGTTAACACCCTGGTTGGTGGCCTGTCGGGTAGCAGTGAGGATGACACCTCGGTACAGAGCAGAGGGACCCTCCTCTCGCACAACGGTGTACAGACAGTGGGCGGCGTTTCGGTACTTGGGGACATCGAGGGGATCAGCCATGGAGTGGTGCTGGGCCTGGAGTCGGATCTTGATGACCTCAGTGGGGTTGACGACAAGGACGGCCTCGGTGGTTCCAGCTCCAACACCGGCAATGAAGGTGTGGAAAGCAGAGATGGTTCCGTCGGGCTTGGTCAGCAGACCTCGGTAGTACTCGTAAGAGGTGAATCGGATGGCCATCTTGGGCACAATACCGGTGACAACGGCTCCCAGACCCTTGTACAGAGCCAGAGGACCCTCCTTCTTGGCAATGTTGATACCGGTCTGGACAAAGCCAACCTCCTTAACACCGTGCTGTCGGTTGGTCAGCTGCATTCGGACCTTGATGGTGTCCAGAGGATGGCAGACCAGGGCCTCGAACAGACCGGCGGTTCCTCCAGCCAGGAGATCAACAGCGAGGTTCTTCTTCTTCTTTCCGTCGGCAGCCATTTTAGCAGTCTTTTGTGTTGTAGAGGGGGAGAGAGATGGGAAAAAGTCTGGGGTAGGCGAAGGCGCAGAGTATATATATACGCTTGTCGACCCTCGGGGCTCTCTTCTCCCTGTCTGGAGAAGACTGACAAACTCAATTTCTTTGTTTGTTGTTTTCACAAGAGCCTCGGGTCAAAGGCGGAATGATCGGACCTTCGGGATGAACCGGAGAGAAAAGTGCACGTGTAAGAGAAGAGAGAGGGTGGAAACCAGAGTGTGGAAAGCAGAGAAAAACGGACGGCAGAGAAAACGAGAAAATTCGCAAAAGACAGCCCTCCACATCTGCCCTTGTAACTCACCATTCGTAGCCAACCACCCAACGCCCTAACCCTATGGTACACGCACTACCTCTCTTTTTCTTTTACTGCGCAGTCGGTTAACTGTCGGCAGGCCATGAGCTACAAGTGGACTGAGTCGAGTTGGATGTGGTTTGAGTGTGTGGTGACTATCGTACCATGGCTGGTGTGATTACTCAGCCGTGACGACAGTTACCATTTAATTACCATGTCATATATTCACCTTTATCAACTGCTCATTTCTACACCTCTTGTTCCCTCTTCACCACCTAGTTAATCCGTCAAATCGCTATACCTGGTTCATGTCACCTCGGTCCGGGGTAAACCCGAATTTGGGTTTGGTGACTCATGCCGATGACGGCGGTCTGGCAAGTCTAGAATCTGTGGGCGCTGTACCTACCACCTGTCGTTCACGTAATGCAGGCACTGGCAGCGACTCCCAACGTCCTCAGACCCAACCGCCGAAATCTCCCCGAGTAATTTCTCGCTACGGCTGTCGGATCTGCAAATATGCCCCTGTCACACCGTCTTGCTTGTCTTGGGATAGTGTGGTGTCCTCGAGGACTCCCACGCGTAAAGTTCAACCGACTTTTTCCGGGGTACTTTATCGTGTGCGCAAGGATGAGCAAGCACGGAGTACCGTCAGGTGCGTACGGAGTAGATGGAGACACGGTGAATAGATGTGTATACTATGGTAGGCTTAATAAGCACAATAATCCCCACATCTACCCCTCTACCTTCACACACCTCCTGTTCTTTCGTCAATCCTTTTTTCATTAGACTCTTGTGACTTCTAAATTTCAGGTCGAAACTCTTGCCTCCAGTTCCCAATCCAGTTGCAACAACTGACTTTCACACGGAAGCCTTGCTGCCGCAATGGTATGATTGGAGCAAAGCTACGTGTACCCCGCGTTATCCAGACTCTATACCCCAGGTTTGTCCGACGTGACAGTCGTGTTCAACTAACGGCAAGATAACGGTGTTCCGGTGCATGTACCGGGAGTGGTCGTAGCCCGTCTTATCGTCGAGCCTTTAGTCTACAGCAGCTATAGTATTTCGTCACCGGCCCAACGGAGCTCTTTTGGTGAGTTCAACGTTGAGCTGGCGTCTAAAATTGCCTGTAGTGGGTGTAGTCAGTCAGTCCTGGTACTAAATCCGCCAGGTGTACTAAGAAGTTCTATCGTCATTCTAGTGTGTCCAGTCTTGCTCTTCTTCAGTCACCTTCACCATCTCACCCACCTTAACTTCACCGTTATTGCCTTTCTCACAAGCTCTGGTGGAGATCCCTCGGCTGCTGCGGCGTTGAAGTTCGAGACCTGGAATTATGTCATCCCGCATAGCCAGGTGTTTGGAGCGTGTCACAGATATAGACTTTGGAGTGGGTGCTATAGATGATTGCTGTGTCATTTGCTCTAGCTACCTGTTATTCTCCGTATTCTCAGGTATCATTTCTCGTGCTCACCTCCACTGACTTTTCTTTTCTCCTTTCCACTTGTCTTGTCAATTTTCTTCCCGCTTAACCGTCGCTCACGTCGGCCCTTTATCGGCATGTAACGTCGCCCAACGTGCGTCTCGGGAAGCTTCTGCAGATGATGGAAGGTGAAGAGGTCTGTTGGTGAACTGACGAGCTGTTTCCGTTCCACAAATAGATCTGACCACATGGTGTCAGTATATAGGTGCTTCTGCTCCATATAGAGTAGCTACTTGTATCAGTACTTCATAGCGTTTAAGCTGCTTCTCACTCACCTCTGTCCCCTCCCATAACCGCCCCGGCTATCTATATTATTTGGCCCGGATCATCTTCCTGATGGGAGTAGCTTATCCAACGGCCAAGAGGTGGAGGAGAGGCTGAGCGCGATAGGAGTAGTTGGGGGTGGCCTCTCAGGATCTGGAGACTCTCATGACCTGACCTGAGAAGATCGACTAATGAATCGTCTCTAGAACTTCACTTTTCAGACAAGTTCACTCGACTCCGTCTCTCTGACTCAGTACCCGTAGTTGAGCAACCGGTCGGAACCGTTACTCATACCCCGGATTGATCCCCAGGTTTCTTATCTTTGTGCAGGTGCATCCGGTGGAGGATATCCGGGTTGACGAATGGTCTTGTATTCGTGGCTATAGAGACAAGAGGTGGTGTTGGTACTGTTGGAGGGTGTATATGAGGAGTCTGGTGTATAGACTATTCCACGTATGACTATGGCCTCTCAGAGGTGATTACAGTGACTTCTCAAATAAGGACCTCAGTAAACAAGACTAGACATTATATACTTCGGGTCTTCTATACTCGGGTACTATTGAAGTAGGTCATATCTAGTCTACTCTGATCTTTCGCTTTTAATATGAGACTGTCAGTCACTATTTACCTCCTTTGGAGGTGCAGTATTATCAAAGGTCCGTCTTGATGATCATATCAGATGGAGGGACGTCTCGAAAAGATATCAACTTGGCACAGTGACAAATGTGTGCCATTTTCTCTGGGAGCAAGTTCTACAGGCTCCTCTCTGTCTCCTCTATCTCATACAACCTCTCGAACTGCCCTTCAGCTACCTATTCAGTCACTTGCTTAGTCAGTCTCCTCCCCTCTTTCATCGTTAATCATATCTTAGTTACATACAGTTATCTTCCAGGACGAGCAGGTCGCTTGAATCTGAGACCACCCTTGGCAGTCTCCTTCTTCTCAGCGACCACCTCGTCCAGATCAAGATCCTCGTCTCCAACATCAACCGTCTTGGCCACATTGATGGTCTTCTCAATGTTGCTCAACAGAACCCGTCGAGATGCAGCATACAGCATTCGCTCCTTGATCTTGGATCCCGATGGACAGGTGTAGATGAACACGACACCAGAAGGAGACTTGTAGAGAGTATATTGAGGATGACTCTCGGGAGTCTTAATTTCTCTCCAGTTTGAGACAGAGGAGATAGATCCAGGAATAACCTCCTCGTTGGAAACATCAATAGTGAAGGGCAAAAGAGCCCCCTCAGAGGCAGACTCAAACGAAGACAGTTTCTCGTCAAAGTCAGAAGCTCGTTTCATCTCAATTCCACTGGAATGTGTGATGTTGACAGAATGGCTCTGAGAAACTCCAGCCTCGTTTTCCTTGACAAACTTGAGACTCTCCTCCTCACGGGTCAGAGGAGCATCAAGCTTGGCATGTCGAACATGCGACTTGTATCCCTTCTCAGAGATATCTTCAAGTTCAGTGACAAACAAGTCAACAGGGTTGGAAGCACCCAGTTCTCGAGTGAGGGCCTGCTTGGAAGAGGCGTAAAGCATCTTCTGACGCACCTTGGCATCGTCAGGAACATACGTGATCACCAGAATCTCGTCATTGTTTCGATAAAGCAGGTATGCAGCTTCTCTGTCGCTGAGCTTGGCTCGAGCCTCCTCAAAACCACTCTCAAAGGTGTGAGAGTCGTCGATCTCATGTGTGTGTTCCAGTTTCTCGTCCTGGATCTTGACAATCAGACCTCGGCCGAAAGAATGCAGTTTCTTTGCCAGTCCGGGTGTTGCTGGGTTAGTATGATACCGGTAGGTATGAGGTGGCCGTGTTGAACCCCTAGATTATGACCTGTAGCCATTGAGAACAAGGATGAGCTGCTCCTCGGTGAATTCAGTCATAACCTGTCTGTCATTGTCCCCCATTGACCCCTAATCTCCCTCCCTTCCATCCCATACCCACCTTCAATTCCACTCTGATTCATTGTCGATGATGCATAAAGTCACGCACTGTGAGTTGAGATGCATGAAGATGAGCTGACTAATCGAGGGGGTGGGAAATATTAAAAAAATGATAAAAAAATGAATGGAGGTCTTAGAGTGATGTTGGACAAATTGGCACGTTGTGCATCTTCTTACCCTTACAGAAAAAAAATCATTTCACATTTGAGCAGATGCCTGACTTGACACTTTGTTCAGCTGTGAGTGGCTGACTAATGCTAAATTGAAGATACGATTTCAGGCGTTATGACGAGGTTGCGAGACTGGGGCTGGGTGTCAGAGTGTTTAGGGTCGTCTTCTCCGATATATATGGCTGTCCACCTTTACTCCACAGGTTATGACCTTGTATCCATCAACCTCCGATTCAAGATGCACAAGGATGTCACGATGTTTACAGATGGTCTTAACAAGCTGAGATATGCTGTCATGCTGACATAATAAGAGGAAAGCGGAAACGATTCTTGAATACGGGCCTGAATACGGCCCTTTCCACATCCAGATATTTGTCGCACATTCCCCCACACCTCACTCATACACCAAATACAACGTTACGTCAGCAGACAGGGTAACATGCTGCAACGGAACTAACGACACCTGTGGAGGATCACGAGGCTGGAAATCCAGACTATCCCTGCGCTAGAGGCATGCAGAAGTACGGTAGAGGTAGCGATTTCGCGTTGCGCGTATAGAGGTCCAAAAATCTATGATAGCTGTTCAAAACAGCACAACCCGTTATATTTTTACGTCACATTCTTTTATCGTTCACTCACGGCTTTTGAATCTTGACCTTGATTTGAGTGTCAACTGAAAAATAAAAACCACAGTGTCAAAGTCTCTATGGCGAGGCTGGTTGTAATTAATTTGGCTGGCCAATATTACGCGCGACACGCTCTCGCCCTCCTTCACACCTCCAGACTAAATTCCGGTAGGTCGTTTCCCGCATAGATTGGCGCTAAGATGGTCCATCTCTTCATCCTCCCCGTGCACCTCTCATGTACATATTCCTCGTGACGTGCCATAGCAGACAAGCCGGCAAGTATAGCAAGATGGTTGCAAACTCAGAGTGAAACCGAGGCTTGGAAAACCCAGAGTAAACATGGTTCGATGATGTCACTTGGTGGTAGCAAAGCTGACAGATGAAATTCCTTCACACTTCATACTTGTGGGTGAAACAAATGCACATTGAAGCACTGTTTTTGCATTGTTCGTGTGTGATTTTTCCATGTTTTTGTCCTTTTCTTCCTTTTTTGTTCTTTTTTTACGCGCCAAACTTTTACCCCTGACGCGTAAGCCCGCTTGTACATGGGGAAGGGGAAGGGGTAGACAGAAAGACACTGTTGGGGCTCAATTGGCAAAGTGCGCTGTAAACGGGCGATTGGGCCGAGTATTTTCGGGCCCCGGACTCACAAAGCACACTTGCACTATCAAAGACCCCCTACCCCTGATCCCTCTCGCAGACGATCATCGATGTTGTGATTGGCATGCACAAAACTCCGGATGCGGAACTTTGTATGGGTGTACAAGAGGCTGTAGAGGAGGTGAGATGATGTTTTCCAGGATAAAAACAGCTGTTACGGACGGGTGATCTCATGATCACAACATCTGATCACCAATATACCCCCCCTCTATTACTACATTGTCTAGTTTCTCGTATCGTGACCTCCAGACAGACAAAGTTATAGGTAACTCTACGAGACGGAAGTTTGTTTAAGAATCGAGCCCTGGGTAATAATAAGCGGAAGACGAGCTCGAGGCGATGGTAATATCGAGGCCAGCAGTTGAACTGTCTCAGAAATAGTTTTTCCACACCGCCAAACCACCACCACCGCTTTTCTCCCCTCCTCTCCTCCTCACATTCCAACAAAAGCTACCTCTGCATAAGGTTGCATTCTTCAGCCCAAGGCTATACCTGTGATACACGCTATAGAGAAATACTCCACCATCACCACTTTTCCCCCCCAAAAAACACACCTCTCGTTCTGGCGATTGCACTATGCAATGAACACACCGAGGGCGGCGCCGAATACTGTCCGCCTGGGGCCCGAAGGACAGCTACTGGGCGGATCTCCACACGATATAGTCGACTATCTCACCTCGCCAAATACTCTCGACTACACGCTCATGTCCGACTTTTTTCTCACCTACCGCATGTTTATGGACGCGACGGGGCTGCTGGAGCTACTACTGGGACGGCTGGAGTGGGCCATTGGGTTGCAAAACGAGGTGAACCAGGCATTACGACAGAGCCAGAACGCGCGCAACTCTGAGATGGGAAGAGATGTGTGTGTGCGTACGTTTGTGGTTTTGCGTCATTGGATTCTCAATTTCTTCGCAGACGACTTTGTGCCGTCACACACGATCCGAACCACGTTTGCAGATACCCTGAACCGGCTGAACGACTCGAAAATGGTCCAGCAGGACGCAAACTCGCAGCGCATTGTTTTCCAGCTGAAAAGCATCTGGACAAAGTCGGTTTCGATGTACTGGAACGTGCCGCAGGACCTGGAGAAGATATACAGTGGAGGACTCGTAGGAGAGAAGCTGGCGGTTGAGAACAAGAACGCCAACCACAGACTGTCTCTCAAACAACCGCATGTCAGAAGAAAGACAATTCTGTCCCTGTACCAGGACATTCCGGTGTACAATCCCGAGACGGAGGAAGGAGAGGGAGCAGACAACCCGAACAAATCGATACCTTCGATTTGGACAAACTCAAGCATTGACGGAATAGCAGACGATGACCATCCCTTAAAGAGGGGACATTCGACCATAAATGGACATATCATCAGAGGAGGAATAGCGGCACCTCGGAACGCGGGACTCACACTAATTCAACCGCCGACTCCGATCAAGTCGTTCAAAACAGCCGAGGGTTCGCTGGTGAGCTCGCCAGAAGTGAAGGATATCCTGCAGAAAAACGACGCAAAGTCCAGGAGTACACGACAGAGCCTGAACATGAAACTGGTTCGGTTTGCTACACGACTCATTGGTGAACACGAGATGGAGGAGCTGAGTAGAGAACATGTGTCTCCTAGGGTCACTGAGAGCATCTCTCTTGATCTAAGATACGATGTTCTAGGACAGAGGGTGTTGCAGGAGCTGAGACATCTGGTGGAGAGCAAGGAGAAGCAGCTGAACAACAAGGCTCAGAATGAGGAGGTTTTTGAAGGATTCACATTTGCCAATGACGGAGAAGCTGCAGAAGGAGAGGCTCAGGACGACTCCAATGGCCGAGAATCAAGCAAGTCGTACCTGTCGTACACTTCGTCGCTTGATTTCGACTTCAATCTCGTGTCTACGCCTCAGAAATCGCCCACTCGGCTCAAAAAACAGCAGCGGTACTCGAATCTCAACTTCAACAGTCCCACAAAGCAGCCCAGAAGCCCGACCAAGGAAAACAGAGGCAAGCTGACGCCGTCGTTCATCGAGGCCATCAACTACTCGGTCCGAAACTCCGATATCGGCAACCAGACCGAGTCCTGTGGCATGTTTGGAGTGGACGCAGAGGCTGTAGCTGGCTTGGCTCAGATTCCAGACGATACTACCGAGGAGGACGCCATTGTGGCTGCTCTTCAGAAGCTGGAAGGTACCTACGTCAAGGGCGAGAAGAAGAAGACTCAGCAGCAGGATGTGGAACAGAGAATGCAGGACGAGGGGATTGAAGACGAGAGTAGAGACGGGGAGGATCTTCAGAACTCAATCATTGGTCTGTATGACGACGACGAACCTGTTGACCCCTCTATGGTTCAGAATGTCACTGATCTCGACATTCCTGCTGGTTTCAAGCCCAGCAAGAGTCTTGGAAGACGTCCTAGTCCTAATCTGAACGTGGACGTCACTGGAGGAGCTTCAGATTCGTGTCTTCCCGATGCCATTGAGTTTGGGGCTTCTTCCATCTCTGATCTCTTCTCCAATGGACGTCATCTTCCTTTCATTCTCAACTACGACGCTGAGACTCTTGCTCAACACATGACTCTGATTGAACGAGACTCTCTGGCTGAGGTTGACTGGAAGGAGCTGATTGAGGCTCGATGGAACAAGAAACTCGAGCCTGTTCAGTCGTGGACTTCTTATCTCGTTGCCAAAACCAACATTGGTGTGGACATGGTCATCACTCGATTCAATCTGGTGGTCAACTGGGTCATTTCTGAGATTCTGCTGACCAAACGACTCGCTGAGCGGATCTGTGTCGTGTCTCGGTTCATTCACATTGCCTTTCTGTGTCGAGAAATGCAGAACTTTGCGACTCTGATGCAGATTGTGCTGGCTCTGTCTTCCAGTCACGTGTCTCGTCTCAAGGAGACCTGGCAGCACATTTTGCCTCAGGATAAGAAGATTCTGGCTGAACTGGAGCAGATTGTCGTTCCTCTGAAGAACTTCCACAATCTGAGACAGGAGTTTGTGTCCATTGACCCCGAGAAGGGCTGTATCCCGTTTGTGGGCTTGTCTCTGTCTGACTTGACCTTCAACAACGAACGGCTCAAGATGAGTGAGGATGGAGACGTCAACTTTGAGCAGTACAAGACGTCGGCTTCGATCGTCAAGTCGCTGATCCAGTGCATCGAGTGGTCCAAGAACTACCGCTTCCAGACCGACGTGGATATCGTGGCCAAGTGTCTCTACTTGCAGTGTCTGACCAGTGCGGAAATGGACCAGTGTTTTGACTATCTTGTGGATCCTTAGAGGAGGACGAAAAGAACAATGGGAGGAACAGTTTAAAAGAGTGCCAGAAGGCCTCAGTTATTTATTTGCATCAGTAATAGTAATCTATTGTGTATATTAACAGAGGAGAACGTAGAGAATAAAGAGACCAGAGATAGAAGAGGTAGAAAAGAAGACATTTGAAACATGAGTGAGAAGGATGAAAACACTGCACTTCGTTCATGAGTCAGTATAATTACAAGTCATTTCAACCATACATCACCCACAGTGGGTCTTATGATGTTGACTAACTCGTAAAAGACGAGTTATGATATCTTTGAAGTTGGGTTGTGTGTTTGAGATGCCGTGTGAGAGACTGTGTACTCAATAAGAGTCCTCTCAGAAGTGTCTTACTTTTTTCAATTTTTTTCAATTTTTTTTCAATTTTTTTCTTTTAATTCAGTCTTCGTCCACCCACGATTACCTAATCGGTCTAGACCCACCCTTTGGTGACCCCCACGGACCCCCACTCTTCCATTATTCCTCAATGGGAAACCAAACAGTCAT
Source organism: Yarrowia sp. JCM 30695 (assembly GCA_001602355.1). NCBI lineage: Eukaryota > Fungi > Ascomycota > Dipodascomycetes > Dipodascales > Yarrowia > Yarrowia sp. JCM 30695. The sequence goes on from BCLX01000001.1 coordinate 4,734,751, forward strand.
CAAAAACAGCAATTCTGCGATAGGCCATATCTCCGTGGGGCTTTATCCGGATGTTACACGGCTATTACCCGACTATAATCGCCCCTAATTATCTATTACTAACCCCAACGGTCCAGAACTAAAATGAAACTTTCTTGGTGATTGCTAATGTGGCGAACATCTAGACTGGGAAGGAGGAGATGATGTTGATGAGAAAGGAGGGATTGAGAAATATGGAAAATCAGTAACACGGAATTTGGCAATTGTTGGTTATTGTGGCTCTCCCAAATGACGTCATGCACACCCCTCTCTATCTTTTTGGTGGCTTACATCACATATCCATCACGTCTTGTATGATTGCGGCGTCTCAGACACTCTTCGTGTTGACCCCAGATCTTCGCCGCCATGTCTCTGTCACAGAGTTCAGAAAGACGGAAGAGGACAGTTGAGCCATTTGCGATTGTCCGGGAGTTTTGCACTGCTGCGTCCAATCCGTATTTCCCCACATTTTCCACCTCCAATTATTGCACTCCAATTACCACAAATATTCACCTCTCTTGCATAGCAATCTACATAGCCGTATGTTTCATGTGTATGGTATTGCTGCTTGATACGTGATTGCCTTTTGGGGAAAGAGGAAGGGGGAGGTGGTGTGCTCTTTTTGGACATTGATAGATTCTCCACCACGTGGCTCACAACAAAGATCACTTTGGAATCACAGAGAGTTAATTGTCAGCCAGTCTGGACCGAGCTTTACTAAGTGCCAAAAGTGTGTGAACGAAAAAAAGTACTGACTCAACTGATCATGTAAATTATGATTATGTACCTCTGTGAGAGGTTGAGAGAATAACGAAAGGAGAGCAGAACACCACGATAACCAATACATCATACCCACACACCAACCACACAAACACCCCAATAAGCACCACATTATAACACCCATCGTCCCCTCTTTCTCCCCTCTATATAGACCCCCCCTCATTGGCAAAGGACCAATATAAGTTTGGCCAAGGTTTGCCCAGCTTTTCAGTTTGACTTGCCTGCGTCTGGGGTGCGGGACTGCTGACAATTCCAGCAGCCTAGTGTGCCTTGCTATAAGACACGGGGACTAAACAAGAAGGGCCATGGATTATAAAAGAGGCCCTGTAGCCGTTGTAGAAGACCTCAATTGACCACAGCCACACACACAATGTCTAAAGAACTCTACGAAAACCCCAAGGACGACGCCGTCTACTCCACCTCCTTTGGAGTCCCCTACCCTCACCATCCCTACTCTGCTCAGCGAGCTGGCCCCACTGGTCCTCTGCTGCTCCAGGACACTTATCTGATCGACTCTCTGGCCCATTTTGACCGAGAACGAATTCCCGAGCGAGTTGTCCATGCCAAGGGAGGAGGAGCTCACGGATACTTTGAGGTCACCGACGATCTCTCGGATCTCACCTACTCTGAGATTTTCCAGAAGGCAGGCTACAAGTGCCCCGTGACAGTTCGATTCTCAACTGTAGGAGGCGAGCGAGGCTCTGCTGACTCAGCCAGAGACCCCCGAGGCTTCTCCATCAAGCACAGAACCGACTGGGGTAACTGGGATATGGTTGCCAACAACACCCCCATCTTCTTCATCCGAGATCCCATTAAGTTCCCCCACTTCATCCACACCCAGAAGCGAGACCCCCAGACCAACCTGGCTGCCGGATCCGATGCCTCCCACTTCTGGAACTACCTCACCCAGAACCCCGAGTCTCTGCACCAGATCACCTACATGTTTGGAGACCGAGGCACTCCTGACGGATGGAGACACATGAACGGATACTCCGGACACACCTTCAAGTTCATCAGCAAGGAGGGCAAGATCACCTACACTCAGTTCCACTATATTACTGATCAGGGTGTCAAGAACCTGTCTGCTGAGAAGGCTGGTGAACTTGCCGGTTCAAACCCCGACTCCTCCCAGCAGGATCTCTTCGAGGCCATTGACAACGGAGACTACCCTTCTTGGACCGTTTACGTGCAGACCATGACTCCCGAGCAGGCCGAGAAGTTCCGATACTCCATCCTTGATCTCACCAAGGTGTGGTCGCATAAGGACTTCCCTCTGCGAAAGGTCGGCAAGTTTGTGCTCAACAAGAACGCCGACAACTACTTTGAGGAGATTGAGCAGGTCGCTTTCTCTCCTTCTAACCTGCCTAACGGTCTGGAGGCTTCTGCTGACCCTGTTCTGCAGTCCCGACTCTTCTCGTACCCCGATACTGCCCGACACCGACTGGGTCCCAACTTCAATCAGTTGCCCGTCAACCAGGCCCGAACTTTCCAGAAGGGTTCTGGCTGTCCTTTCCTTGCCGGTAACTTCCAGCGAGACGGAAACATGGCTATCCACAACCAGGGTAACCGACCCAACTACCTGTCTACCATCAGACCTATTCAATCCGTTTCTGTGCCTGACGAGGACTTCAAGAACACTCACAACTACACCGGAGTGGTCACCAAGAAGATGGAGGACGAGTCTCGAGCTGTTCAGACCGAGGAGGCCAAGAAACACGACGAGAAGATCTGGGAGGGAGCTTCGTACATCTACCTGTCTGGTATCCAAGACATCGACGCTGAGCAGCCCCGAGCTCTCTACGAGAAGGTCTACGATGACGCTGCCAAGGCTAGATTCATTGAGAACGTGGTTGGCCATGCTTCTGCCATCAAGCAGCCCGGTCTCAAGGAGAAGGTTGCCCAGTACTTTGGCCAGATTAATGATGACCTTGGACAGAAGATTGCCAAGGGTCTCGGTGTGTCTTATTAGGTGAGAAGGTGTTATTTAGTTTATTGATGTTATTTTAAGGAGAAAAGATAGAGGAGTAGACGAAGAGTAGAGTCATGGACTGTTGTACTGATGCTTCTAAAATGAGACTTGAGGCCAAGAGCTCTATAAAATGTGATGCGAAGACCTCAATGGACCCAAGAAGTGCTTCAAATGTATTTGGAAGACTTCTAGACACCTGAGGGCTTCAATTGGTTGTACTGATATAGTGCTATACACAATAATAGAGCATTCTGTAGTCTGTAAAGGCTCCACGTCTATACTGAGTCGCTGTCAGTAACTAGAACATTACATTATCTCAATGGTTCTATCAGTGTTATCAATAGCTATGTCAATGGTGTCTTTTATAGTCCTTTGACACAAGTAGAGCAACAGGGCTTTTTCACTACTTGTACCGATGTTCCATGTCTCTGACAGCAGCCTCATTTAACCACCCAACTACCAAGGTCGTATTCCAGCCGAGGTACACTGAAACTAGCCGCAATTAATACCAATACCAAGCCCGTATCTCTCTCCACATGTCCTCAACGCCTCATCATCTGACGCGGCTAAAAAGGCACCAACTTCTACCCCAGAGACGTTCATAAAACTCAATTGATATGAGGGGAGATAAAGAGGAGATGGAGAGAGTTACGGATGTGTTAGTCGATCAGTTGACAGAAGTTTCACGGCCCAAAGGATATCTGAAACATAAGCGCGGTAACTGAAGAATGACATCGATTTAGATATCTATCTATCAATGATAACTAATCTCAATCTTGGCACCCCTATCTGTCAAGATTACATGTATAGATATGGAGGTGTATCGATGCGATAAATTCGCCAATAACTTTGGAATTGCTCTCAACTACTTTTCCCTGAAACACACCAAGTTCCCCGCAAATATGTGCATCTTTGTACTCAAAATTTTCCCCTTCTTTCTCCTCTTTGTTACCCCCACTCTTACCCCAGTTATCGTTATCAAGGTTTCACCTTCATGCATGTCAAATCAGATAGTCTCTAGGACGTCGATCAGTATAAGTAGGAGGCTATAGACCGTCTCAGACACTTTACCCACACACTCAATCAACCATACCAATCAACATGACCGACTACGAAGCCAGAAAAACGTACATTGCTCGACGAGACAACTCCATGCGACTTGTGGATGAGGTCTTTGACAGCCCCTTCAAGGTAGCCGATCTCAAAGTCCCCGATGAGATACCTCTTGATGCCAAGCCGCTGTTTATGTCTCTTGTGAGTGATGATGACCGGAAAATCCTCCAAATTCCACCCATGGAGCTCCTCGAGAAGCTCAAAAGTGGCACTCTCAAGGCAGTCCCTGTTGCAGGCGTCTTCTGTCGAGCAGCTGTAGTTGCTCAGAAACTGGTCAATTGTTGCACCGAATTTCTGCCCGATCTCGCCCTCATGTACGCAAAGAAGGCCGACGAGTATATGGAGAAGAATGGAAAGCCCATGGGTCCGTTTCACGGCTTTCCTCTGTCTATCAAGGAACTGTACGCTCTCGAAGGACGAGCTGCTCACTGGGAGAACCCAGACTTGATCAACAACATGCAGACCGACAATGCCGTGCTTGTGAATGGTCTTCTTGAGCTCGGATGCGTTCCTTTCTGTAGAACTACCGCTCCCCAGTTGCTCATGTCAATTGAGTCCTTCTCACCCATGCACGGACTCACCACCAACCCCCACAACACGTCTCTCTCCTCTGGAGGCTCCTCCGCAGGCGAAGGAGCCATGATTGCCATTGGAGCGTCTCACCTGGGTCTGGGAAGCGATATTGGAGGCTCAATTCGAGTTCCCTCAGCCTGTTGTGGTATCTACGGTTACAGACCTACCAATGGAAGAGTGCCCATCACAGGTGCTGACTCTCTCACACCGGGATATAACGCTATTGCAGGTGTAGTTGGCCCTATGGCGTCTTCTGCGGACCTCATCACTCTGTTAATGGAGTCAATTGAGTCTCTGGAGCTCTGGAAACGAGACACTTTTGCCGAACGGTCTGCCTGGGTCCCTGTCAACCCCAAGGAGGTCACTGTGGGCTATCTGCTTGATGATGGACACGTGAAGCCCCATCCTCCCGTTGAACGGGCCATCAAGGAGTTCATTGAGAAAATGGAGAAAGCAAAACTTCCCTTCACTGTCAAGTTCAAGCCTTTCACTCCCATGCAACATGAGGAAGCCTGGAAGATCATCACAGGTCTCTACTTCCCCGATGGAGGTCAGTTTCTGAAGGACGCTCTGTCCAACTCTGGAGAAAAGGCAACTGACCAAACCAAGATGATTGCACTTGAAAACCCCAACTGTGTCGCTCACTCTGTCAAGTCTCTGTACGAGGCTCAAGATGTGAGAAACAAGTACAAGACAGCGTACCAGAAACACTGGAAGGACCAGGGAGTTGACGTGGTGATCATGCCTACCGTCCCTTCAGCTGCTATCGTGCCCAACACGACCAAATACTGGGGATACACTTGTGTCTGGAACCTCTTGGACTACCCTGCTGCAATCATGCCTATTGGTAAAGTGAAGGAGTCTGATGTCAAGGATGAGAGCTACAAGCCTAGGAACGACCTTGATAAGGCTCACCAGGAGCTTTATTCACCTGAGACTTATGCCAATGCTCCAGTTGGTCTTCAAATTGTCGCTCCTCGATGGAACGATGAGTTGACCCTGAAGATGATGGAGGTGTTTGCGAAGGCGATGTAAGGAGAGTAGCTAGTGAATCTATTAACAGAAGACTTGCAATTTATGCCAGTAGTAAATTTGAGAGCAGAGAGTGCCATTGAAGCCCTTGTGTATTTTGTGTAAGCTTTAGTTGACTGTGTGAGTAATTCCCAACAAGAACCTTCAACTCTCAAGTATAACATCAAGTAAAGAATTATCTCTCAAGTAAAACCAAGTAAATCAGCGAACAACAAAAAATACTCAATAGAAGTCATACAAGGCGTCTATTATTTCACCTCTCTACCCCTCTCTATACCTCCCCTCTTATAATAACCCCCTCTTATCATAAACCCATCTCTATACTCTATGCGGGGTAATAACTAGTTGTACAATACTCGTCTTCTCTTCTCTCAGAAAATCTATTACAAGCAACACTTGCTCTACATCTAAGATCGGGTCTTGGCCTTGGAAACGTCGCCGGCGTTGATCTCGACTCGCTTCTTCTGGATAGCCTCCTGGCCAACCAGGTAGGTGATATCGTCCCAAGGGTGTCGGTACAGACCGGTCTTGAGTCGCTTCTGATCCAGGTGGTGGGCAATGAGACCGATGGATCGACCAAGCACGAACAGACCGTTGAGAACACCGTTCTTGAGGTAGTCCTCGGTCTCCTCGACGGTGAAGGCACCGCAAGATCGCATCAGATCGACAAAAGAAACGGCAATGGCACCGTCGACGTTCAGAATCAGGTTGTCCTTCTTGGAGGTGGTCACCTCCTCAACGGCAAGAGCGTAGTCCAGCAGCTGGGTGGAGGGGAAGTTCTTCTTGACAAAGTCCTTGACCAGCTCGACTCGGAAATCGGGGTTGTTTCGGGACTTGACTCGGTGGCCGATACCAGGGATCAGCTTGTTCTGCTTTCGCATGGTGTCAACAAACTGTCGGGGAGACAGACCCTTGTCGTAGGCGGTGGTGAACTCGGTGGCAGCGCCGTCAAGAGCACCTCCGAATCGGGTACCAATGGTCAGCAGACCGGCAACCAGAGAGGAAATGAGATCCTTGCCGGCTCGGGTGGTAATAATGGTGTTCATGGCACCGGACACGGCGGGACCGTGGTCGGCAGTGAGCATGAGAACCATCTCGAGGAACTTGGAGGCGTAGTCGGGCAGTCGTCGTCGGAACCACAGCAGCGACATGACACCACCAATACCAATGTCCTCCTTGAAGACCTCGGAAATGGGCATGCCGGCGTACAGCAGCTCCTGGCCTCGGTCGTCGGAAATGGTGGAGATGAAGGCGGCGGGCTTTCGGATGAGACCCAGCTCCTGGGCCCACGAGTAGTCGATGGGGATCTTGGGCACCTCGGGCTCGGAGATTCGCGACAGCTCGCCCTTGGCAACCATCTTCTCGTACAGCTCGGCCAGCACCTCGGGCATGTCCTCAAAGGTGTCGGGCACGTAGAAGCCGGCGGCCTTCATGGCGGCGTTCTTGGCCTTGGCGGTCTCCAGGTCGGAGTTGGCCATGGAGCCGGCGTGGCCAAACTGCACCTCGGTCTTGAACATGGAGGCGCAAGTACCGATGGCCCAGGCAACGATGGGCTTCTTGATCTGGCCGTTCTTGACAGCCTCGATCACTCGGTACTCCTCGACACCACCAACCTCACCAAGGAGAACGATAATCTTACAGTTGGGGTCGGCCTCGTATCGCAGAATGTGGTCGATGAAGGTGGTACCGGGGTATCGGTCTCCTCCAATGGCAATACCCTCGTAGACACCGTCGGTGGTGTGGGAGATGATGTTGTTCAGCTCGTTGGACATTCCTCCGGACTTGGACACGTAGGCGACGGATCCGGGTCGGTACAGCTTGGAAGCGACAATGTTATCCATCATACCTCCGGTGTTGCCGACCTTGAAGCAGCCAGGCTTGATACCACCGACGGTGGCAGGACCAATGATGGTCACGCCCTTCTTCTGGGCCTTGTGCAGGATCTCTCGAGCACGTCGCTCAGGCACACCCTCGGCAATGATGGCGATGGTTCGGAACTGGGGGTACTCCAGCAGCTCCATGGTGGAGGAGTAGACGGATCGCGAAGAGGCAAAGTTGACCACGACATCAACCTCGGGGTGCTTGGCAGCAGCCTTCTCGACCTGCTGGTAGACGGGGAGAAGAGTCTCCTTGGTACCCCAGTACATCTTGGTCACAAACTGACCGCCAAAGGGGTAGATGACACCGGCAACAGAGGGGTTCTCTCGCTTGCAAATGAAGTCGAAATCAAGCATACCCTGGCAGGCTCGAGGCTGAAGACCATAGACGAAAGATCGAGTATGGTTGTGGAACAGCTCGTAGGCAGGGTGCTCCTTGCCCACGGGGGCGTCAAATCGGCTAATGTTCTCGTTGGCAGACATGTTGTGTGATGAGGAGAAAATGAGGTGAGACTTTGGTGATCTATATGTATGACACAGAGCGGTTTGTGTCACCAACCTAAAACGAACTAAGTTTTTCCCAACACCCAACCGTGAAGAGGGGTATCAGAAGTGTTGACCAGGAACAGGTGCTAGAGGAGGGGGAGATGGTAGATAAGAGAAAGAAGTGAATATTGAGGCTCAATTGGTATATAGGTCACGTGATTTACTATTACATTTCTATTTCTTCAATAGCTTCCCCCCTCACCGCTGATCAAATGTTGTGTTGTGTCCCTAATGGACAGAGTCTATTTTGTAAACGACTCACTCGACCTAAACGAGTGTTGGGACTCAGCCGGATAATAAGGTTCATCCCTGAAAAATAATTAACCTAAAATAATTGTAGCCGACAGGATTCGAACACACAGCTTTAAGGTTAGGCATAGGCCCTAAGTATCTGCCCTAACCCTATATACCTAATTAGAACGACCACTCGCAACCCAAGTGCCCTAACCCTGAAACTCCTAAATGGGACCAAAGCCCCAATTCAGGCCCTAACCCTAGACTTCTTAACTGGGATCGCAGCCCCAAGTCGCTAGCCCCAACCCTGGGTTTTCTAATAGGGACCTCAAGCACTTGAGCGCTACCCTAGCCCTAAAACTCCTAATTGGGACTTGCACTTCAGTTTTATACCCTAACCCTGAAACTCCTAACTGGAACACCCGTCCGGTCTCGACGTACGAAGTACGAAGTACCGCAACCTACAACATTGGGACCACACTTCTTTTCAGCCCTAACCCTGCAATACCTTATTGGGACACACAGACCAAAACCATCAAAGCCCTAACCCTTCCCGCCTCGGGCCACGCAAAGCGGCCGAACCCTCTGCCCCTAACCCTAACCTCCACCCCCCAACTCCACGCCTCAGCCCCAAACCACCCTAACCCCCGCACCCCATCTGGCTCCACGCGTTTGGGTGGTTTGATAACACAAAATACCGAGGCGGTGAGTGGCAAATTAGTTTTATTTATTTATTTTTTTACAAAAAAGAAAATAAAAGTCACTAAATTACGAGGTTGTTTGAAAACGGGAAAAGGTAACACACTCAACTCTCAGCCGTATAGACGCGGGTTCGAGGCGTCAATGAACATTTTCCACCAATATTCGTCTATTTAAATTATTTAAAGTCGGTTTTTGGTGTTTATTCAAATTAGTCTCCGACACACCGCGTCATGCAGAGAACCGAGATTTTAGATCTCCGTGAGCTGCAAGGGAAAAAAGGCCGAGATTTGTGTCTGTGTATAGATGTGGGTTGGGGGAGTAAATATATATTGAGAGTGGCACAAAACCGACAACAAAATGTTCTTCTTATTGCTCTTATAATTCCCATCCTTTCTGGACAGCTTCTCATATTTTCCTCCAAAATACAGGTGAGACTTTGTGTGCATATCATCTGCAAGCAACTAATAGATGTCTAGATAAATCAGCACACCTGAGCTCTTCCAGCAACGTCCAACAACCGCCTATTTACCGCCATGGCCTCTGAAGACACAGAAAAGCCGCTTCTGGAGTCGGTGACCATCCGCAAGACTCACCAGCGGTCTCTTTCCGGCCAGTTGAAGGCCATTTCAGCGCCCATGTCACCCAAGCAGCGCTTTCTCAGCACCTTTGGGCTTTCAGAAGGCGATTCCGAGAAGGTGGAGGTTGTGGAAAAGACGGATCTTGAAGCTGAGACGGCCGAGATTGTGTCTGAACCCGAAAACGAACCTGGATCACCTGCTACCCCCAAGGAGGGTGATTCTAAAGAAGCCGAGTCTCCCAAGGAAGAAGAATCCATGACTACCAAGATTATCAGCCAAGATGAACCCTTGCCCCGTCCCTGGTTCTTCTACGACGCTCTCATTGACCTCTATGACCCTCTAGCTGAACTTCCTGCTGCTCAGGCACAAACTGTGTCTACTGCTCAAAAGGCCACAGGAACCACTACTGCACAAACAGCTGCAGTAGTGGAATCTTTACGGGATACGGATGAGCTTCCTCCGCTAAAGCCGCCGGTGTTCTCCGCTTTAGGATATACCGGAAACCTGGCTCCTGACACGTCCTGGAGTGCTTTTGCTCCTGCTGATATCAATGCTTTGGAGAAAGCATACTCCATTTACTCTGCTGACAAAGCTCCAAGTGTCAATGAAGACGATTATCCGGTTAACCAGTCTGAGATCCATGAGGAAGATGAGTGCAAAGGAACTGAAGATCCAGAAACTGTCGTGGGAATCAATCGTCTGTATATCGCCAAATTCTCCCAGGAAGGTCATATCTGTATGCCTCTGTACTGGCGAACTGTGGGAGATGTCTGCAATGTCAGACGAAGCACGTGGTTCTTCAGATCAACTCTGGGACCCGTAGAGAGATCTCTAGAACGACATCTTGAGGAAGCTTTCCAGGCTATCAAACCTTGGACGTCAGAATACGTCGAAGAACTTGAAGCTGCCATCTCGAATCCAGAAGCAGAGTGCAGATTCAAGCATTCGTTCACCTACAAGGTCAAAGACGGAGCCAAAGACCCTGCCATTGACGTTTCTGTGGTGTTTTCTCCATGTGCTCTGTTTGAAGGAGACACCCAGGTGACTCCCAAAGCTCACATTTTGCTGCCCAGCTACTTCAATCTCTTTGGCACGGCTCCCAGTACCGCGCTACTGGCCACTTCTCTGCTCAAGGGCCGTCCTTTACCTGGATCTCACGTGACTCTGCAGAGATTCTACGACTGGGACGAGTACAAAAAGTTCAAGACTCTTCCTGACCGGCCTGTGGATGCTCTGGACCACGAGTATGCCAAGATCAAGCAGCTGATTTTTGTTCTCCACGGAATTGGACAGAAATTGTCTGAAAGAGTGGCTTCTTTTACCTTCACTTTTGCCATCAACCATTTCCGAGTTTTGGTTAAAGAGCAGTTGAAGTCGCCGAGAACAAAGAGAAACCTGCCTGAAGACCGTCAGGATGAAAACTCCATTGCCATTTTGCCCATCAATTGGCGTCGTTTGGTCGACTTTGAAGAACTGGGATCCATGCATCGAGAAAGTGGTTCTTCGGGATACTCTCTCAAAGATATCACTGTCAACTCCATTCCCTCAGTGAGAGGACTCATTGGCGATGTGCTTCTCGACATTCCATACTACATGTCTCACCATCGACCTCTTCTTTTGCATGCAGCAGCTACAGAAGCCAACCGAATCTACCGCATCTTCTGCAAACACAATCCCGGATTTGACGGCGAACACGGCCATGGAAACGTGCATATCATTGGCCATTCCTTAGGGTCTGTGATTGCGCTGGATCTGCTGTCTTTTCAGCCCACCAGAGTGTCAAAAGACGAATTTGAAGACGTGGACACTCCAGATGTGACTCTGGATCTCAAGGTACCTCCCCTTTTTCAGCGGAAGGAGCACAAAATCCCCCATTTTTGTTTCAACACTTCAAACCTGTTTTTGGTCGGATCTCCAGTGGGTTTTTTCATGCTGCTTCACAATGCCAACTTCAAGGCTCGTTCTGAAGAGAATGGACCTCAATACGGATGTCTGGCCGTCAAAAACCTCTACAATGTCATCAACTTCTCCGATCCCATTGCATATCTCCTTAATCCTACGGTAGATACCGATCTTGCTGAACATATTGAGACTGCCAATGTCCCCACCGAGAAGAATTTCCCCCTAGAAGGTGAAGACGAGTCGTGGATCAAGTTCCCCGTCAAATTCCCCTTCTGGAGTCCCTCAGGAACACCCTCAGTTGAAGAAAAAGAGTCAGATAAGGGAGTTAAAGCAGTCAAGGATCTAGCTGAAGGAGCTAAAGACTGCAAAGATACCAAGGACCTGGAGGATTTCTCCACGACCGAGCTCAAGGGTGGATTGAAGCCCAGACCTCGATCTGACTCCACAAAGTCCGACAAATCCATGTCTTCTCGGCTTTCTGGAATTTTTGGCAATCGTCCGAAATCCCCTCTTTCTCCAAACGCCCGAAAAAGCGACCTTGCCCCGAAAAAGTCGCTCAAGTCGCCCATGTCTTCTCCTAAAGATGAGGTTCCGATATTCACTCCTACTCCCGTGAAACCGATGAATACGACGGCTGTGGAGATTGGAGGATCGCTGATTGGAGACGGTAATCTGACTTCTTCGCCACCCAAGTCTATTCCTCTGCAGAAACGAGACTTTGCTCGAGAACATCAGGCGGAACAAGAGATGCGAGGCTTGAACGATAACGGTCAGATTGACTGGATTGTGCCTCTCACTGGAGCTCTAGAAAACCAGTATGTGTCCATGATTACTGCTCATAGTAATTACTGGGATAACAAGGATCTGGCGAGAATGTGCGCCATTGAATCGTGCAGAGAACCCGGTCCGGAACATACTATCGAGCAGTTCCGAGTGAGAATGAAACCCAGAGCCGCAGAGGCGGATGAGGCGGTGGAGAGTTAGAAAAGTGAAAAATAAAAGGATATAGCTATAGAAAAGTATAGACAAATGAGTACGACCTTCTGTGTTGGTAGGAGTAGTGTGGAAACTGGAGATAGTAGAGCTATTGAATGATAAGTATGACCTGCTGTATTGAGCAAGAGTAGATGGATTAGTAAGACTTCACGTTTGAAGAACTGTAGCAATGTTAGAACTAGAGACTCTCACAGACTTTCAAAGACCATTCTACAACTCCTAAGAAGGTTCCCAACAGATGAGGCGGTTGAAAGTTAGCGAGAAGTTTCGCTAGAAGTATGGAGAACTGAGTATGACCTTCCAGAATAGTCCAAGTAGACTGATTAGTAAGACTAGACATACCAGTGTTGGAAGTAGTAATGTCAGTAGAACTAGAACCACAGAACTTGAACTATCATGACCCTTCTACACCATCCTATACCCCCAAGAAAGTTCTCAACTTGTACATCTCCTAGGCACCTCGTGATTATCTCTTTCAAGGTTGGGGGGCGTTGTAAGACTTGAAGAGCATATTGGAAGAGATACGAAGGCTATTGGAGGTTGTAGGAGGCAGTAGAAGCTTGTGACATTTTCCAGGCGTTGTTTTACACCTATTCCTGCAGCTTTGTCTTTCACATGATTTTTCTCGAATTGCTTCACTTTTTCCAAATCTCGATCTCCACTGTCGAAAAACAGGGCATCAAGGCTGCATATCTCACTGTACAGACATTGAATGTTAACTTGTGTATTTTGAGGAGACTTGAGAACACACCAAAAACTTCCACGAAAGCCGTAGAATTTTTTCGAAAATCCCAGTATCTTCCCCAATCCTCCATTTCCTTCCACCCGGCTTCTTCGGAACTTTTGGAAACTTCCAGCTTTTTCCATCTCCCAGAATCGAACCCCAAAGGTCCCAATGGAAGTGCAGTGAGACACACACGTGCATAAACTATGCAGTCGCCACTGGAGACATTTGTGTCTCGAAGATTCAGTGTAAAATTTTTCGGGGGGCAAAGGGGGTTCCAGAAAGGCGATGGGCATGTTTTTGCGAAATACTTGTCGGTGCTGCCGCTTTTCCACACAAATTTGGCACCTCTGGAACGAGCTTTTCAGCCCGAATCGAACGGTACCCTAAAGTCCGCCATTTCGTGCCTGTATTCTGCACTGTCACATGACAGTTTGGCTTTTTCTGGCAACTTCTGTGACTGCGTTTTACGCTTTTGGAAGAAATAAACTTTCGACCCTCTGGATGTGCTGAAAGCTCTTATACCGTCTCTTTTTCCATCCGTCGCATCAACGAAACGAACGAATTAAAGCAAAATGGTGAGTGCTGAAGCTGTGACACGGAGTGGAGGAAAAGGCGATACCAGTGTGAACGACAGGACGACAGGATATTCGGTGTGATTGCGACATGAAAAATTTGCGTGGCTGGTAGGCGGTGGACAACGCTGCATTACCACGGATAACCGCCCAACAACCGCCAGGATTACCGCCCAGCGGGTAAGCGAGCTCCGTCAGATAGCCGCTGAATACCCGCCCTTCAGCCGCCTTTTTTACCGCCCTTTAACCGCCACTTTCACCCTTTTCCATTCCAAAATACTCGTCTTTTTTCACTCGTACCCTCATACTAACTCAGGTTCTTACTCAAGATCTTCTCAACCCTTCTCCTCAGTCTGAGGCCCGAAAGCACAAGCTCAAGACCCTTGTCCCCCAGCCCCGATCCTTCTTCATGGACGTCAAGTGCCCCGGCTGCATCAACATCACCACTGTCTTTTCTCACGCTCAGACCGTGGTCACCTGCGGCTCTTGCTCCACCGTTCTTTGCCAGCCTACCGGCGGTAAGGCCCGACTCACCGAGGGCTGCTCTTTCCGACGAAAGTAGACGCTTTTCCTTGGGAGCATTCTAAAATATTAAAAGAGGGGGTGGACACAAATACATATGAAAATTTGAAATCTCGCACAGAGACAAATGTAAAACACACCCAAAGTGCAGTAAAAACGTAAACAAACGTGTATTACTGTAAGAAATTAATGAATTATTGTATTATTGAATATCGCTATGTGTTGGATTGTAGGGCCTTGGTGGTCATTTGAAATTTCGTTGCGGTCACGTGACGCACAACCGATGGTGTTGAAAATGTAGTAAGCCACACTTAAAAAATCTTAGTAAGCGGCTTAGTAAGATGTGATAATTAGTAAATATTTATAAAAATAACAAAAAAATAAACAAAAAAACAAAACTAGCTTCTAGAACACCTGGAATGTGGCCACGTGATTTATTGTGGTCCGTGATATGTATGTTAGCAATGGTATTAGGACTGATGACGTTGTAGTATTGTGTAGAGAGGTAAGTTGACTGTATATGCGTAGTAAGCGATATTTGAGAGAAATTCCGAGGTTGTGAGGCTTGTGGAGTACGTGTAGGGTAGCTGTGTGTTATAATGGTACTCCTATGAGTACACATTGTGATACGTAATACAGTTGAAGACCTTTGAGGGTGGTTGAAGTGCTGTAGGTGGGCTTAGTAAGTCTAGTTGTGGCGTTGTAAGAAGGCTGTAGAGTGTTGAGAATTTGAGGTTGGAGAGAGCCTTCAGAGCAAGAAGGACATACCTTGGGATATCTCAGATGACTTGAAGCCTTGAGGTAGTGTTCGATAAGCCACTGTATGTTGACAGCTGTATGCTAAATGTAGGGAGGGCAAAAGTCACAGAATAGAGCCCCTAGGGTATTATGAGAAGATAGCACGGTCTCGTGACCACTGATATTAGGCTTGGTAGTACGACCATATTTCAGATAAAGCTTTCTCAAGTTCGTCTACGGTACGTTAAGCAGACTTTGAGGGAAGCACTGCCACTGTATGAAGTGGAAAGGAAACAGGCCCATAGGGTTATAAAGCTGACCACGTGACTGCTTCTATTGTGCTGTCTTTTGTACTGGCGTTGTGGTTTGTGTCATTGTTAGTGTTAGAAGTTGTCATTAGAGGTATAAATAAATAATTATCAAACATCAAGTGATGCTGGGTGAGTAGATTGTGGTAATTGATTGTCCTGAGCCCTTTGAAGCTCCTTGATTAGTCACAGAAGCACCTGGGGTAACGCCTGGGTAATGTGTGGACTTTGAGGCTCTTTCTGATGGAATAATGTGTGGCTCAGTGTTGGGAAGCCTTCATGTTAACAATAGCACTCATGGACAGTGGCAATAGTGGTCTGAGTCTAGGAGTTGCTCCTATGACATTTTCAAGAAGCTTTGATCTTCGACTTGGTCACTTAACTCTGTCACTTGAACACCAATGTTATGATGTCATCTCCTTGGAGTGACCATAGAACAAAGACGAGCTGTTAAAAACGAGTTCGCTGCGTGATGTCGACAGCTCAGCTTAATCGGATACCAGTGTCCTCTTCTGATTGTGCTAGTCTTTTGAGTTCCCAAATATGGTAGGTCAAAGTGTCCTGTATGAGTGGCTTCTCAAGCACCATGAACATAGCAATGAGACTCAACAGTCATGTTCACGGTGCAGTGTACCATGGAATGAGATATTCAGACAAGTGTTTGTGTCAGACGTCTTCCTCAAGTTCAGGTAGGAATTCTCATGCTGATTCTCTCAGTCTGTAAGTCCCTTCACCCTCCTCTTATTTTGACATGACCCACATTAGAGACACAGGAAAGCACCACACATTTTTAGCCACTTGGAGAAGTTCCCCGGCCTGTAGAAGACTATCTCTGCGTCTCTCAAACCCATGTCAGCGTCCTCTGCTCACTTGAGCACTCATAGTCTTATTCTGAGGTTCCTAGAGTCCTGACCAGTCATGTCACCTCAGCACCCCAATGTTGTACTGACAAGTGTCTCCGATACAGAGCAGGTCTCCTTAGAGTGTTAGGACAACAGACCATAATGATTTGACGCCAAGAACTGCTTCAAACACTCCTTTCAGGCAGAACTGTTCTCTCAGGTGAAGTGACATTCTCTTTTTGCTCACGTAAGCACAACACTGAAACACGCGGTATTGTCACTCAGGGAACACTGTAAGCATATCCAAGACAATGCCCTGGATAATATCCTCACGTCTCCTCTTCAGCCCTTTGTCTTGTCCTGCACAGCTGGGTTGTACCTTGCAGTAGCACACCTGTCAAACGCCATAGTGTCGAAAATAATAGAGCAGTCGTTTTTTCAATTTGTTGAGAATCAACATACCGAGGTCCAGAAGCCGGTGTTTGTGGTAATTCGCGTACCCGGTGATAATCAGACTTGCAGCTGGGAACACATGGGCCAGCCGTATCTCAATGGCCACAAACAGCGTCACGCAAGTCAGCAGACTGAGCCACCATTCCAGCGTCTGGAAAAGATAGTATTTGGGCGACAATTGCAGCTGCGGGAAAAACTCGGGAAGCCATTGTAGGCCTATCGTGAGAGCTGCCAAGCAGATGAAAAGAACCATAGGATAGGAGATGTGAGCGTCACCAGAATGGGCCAACCTTGCGTTAATTACCCTTCTCCATACGGCGTGACAAGCTGCTAAAAGCAACTGTATCGTGACCAAAGTGTATTACCCGAGTAAACAAAGGGGATAAATGAAAATAAACAATAATAAAGTGGGAAAATGTTTAATAAATGTGAATAAATTGATAGAAATAAAAGGAGACGAAGTGTGTTAAATTCAGCACCTGAAAAACCTCATACACGCGATAGAAACCTCTGGATGTGCTAAAAATACTAATTTTCTCGTATTCGTATTCTACACCTCCAAAATATAGAGCACAACATCGTATGGAGGACAGAAAAGAGCACTGGATGGACTAATTTAGTATATTGTAGGGAACCAGAGTGTCCACAGACGTATTCTTGTCCAATTCTTTGCATCCCCCATTTTATTGTGTTTAATTTGTATTATTTTCAATTAGGTAAAAATCCAAATAGTCAGCAATAAATAGCTAAAATTTCCTACATCTACCCCCTCACCTCAATAATGATATAAATTACTAATCTAATTACAACAGCGCCTTTGCGATCTTTGCGTCTTCAATCTCAATCTCTTCCTCCTCTTCTTCCTCCTCCTCCTCACCCTCCTCACCTTCCTCCTCTTCTCCATCTTCATCTCTCACCTGCTTTTGCTGGGCTTTCACTTTATCCTGTTTAGCCCTCTCCTCCTTGAACTTGGCGGCCTTTGCGTCTTCCATCTTCTTGACTTCCAGAGCCTTGGCCTGAGCCTCAGAAGCAGGACGCTTTTTGCCCAGCTTTTCGGCCAAATCAGCCGATCCAGACGCCTTTGTGTCGTCTTCCTCCTCAGCAGCAGCCTGGGCAGCAGCAGCTCGAGCCTCGGCAGCCTCAGCAGCAGTATCGGCTTCCATATAGTCCTCCACCTCTTCCAGATCATCTTCCTCCTCCTCTTCCTGCTCCTCAAGTTCCTCATCGAGTTCTTGGAGTTTCTTCTGTGCCTGAGTCTTGTCAGCCTGGGCCTTGGCCTTCTTATCAGCTTCAGCCTGGGCCTTTAGTTTAGCAGCTTCAGCTTTCTTGTCAGCCTTACTATCCTTGTCAGCCTTACCATCCTTAATCTTAGAATCAGTCTTCAAGGGCTTTGTGTTTTTGGAGTCGGCGGTCTTCTTCTCAGCCTTGGCACTCTTGGTAGGCTCAGGCACTCCCTTACGAGCATCCACTTTGATCTTCTCCTCTTTGTCTGTGTTCTTGGGCTTCGGTTTACCCAACACAACCTCCTGTTCTCGAGGATCCTTACGCAAAGGAGCGGGTTTCTTCTTGACCAGGGCCAGCTCAGGCTCGTTCGGATCAGAATCATCTCTCATCTGCATCAACATCACCGTGGCAATGAGCGAAAAGACGAAAATGTATGCAATGGCCCGTTTGGCGGTGTTTGTGATGAGTCCCGGTTTCTGCCGAGGCACAAAACTGGGATCCAAACCCTTACCACCCCGGGGTTGGGCTAGGGTAAAATGGTTGCCGCCCAAGTCGTTTCGAAACGCCAGTTTCTCGCCGTATCCCATTTTTCAAACAACTGCTGGTGTAGATGTACCTTGGAGTGCACTGCTCATGTCATGCGATGAGGTATATACTGTGGGACAAGGGTTAGGTTTGGGAGAATGTGATAATGAGTGTCGTGTGCGTAATACGAGGGTTACGAATTGTTAACTACAGGGACGGAGTCGTGTATTTTGGCACATTTCTGACACATATTCCTTCACTGTATTCCTCCCTATTACCCTATGTCAATGTCTACTTTATTCTGTATATTTACAATATTATTACCTTCTTTATTCCTACCTTAATAAGCCCAACACTAATTTATAGTCATAACCTATCCCAATACAATAAAGATACGCGTCAATGGGGCTAAAGAATGATCATTATTGTGCTCTTTATTCATTCCCTTTTTATGTTTTCAATTTTGCCATGTTTTTTTGCACCACTTCTTTAACACTCCTTTCACCTCCTTCTACATTGCTCGCGTTTTAAGTTTGGGAATCCTTTAACGTGTCATTTCAACCTTGAGCCTTGATTGATCTTCACATCAACCACACAACTTCTACGACACACAAACATGAAGTTGCTCGCTTGTCTTCTGGTTCTGGCGCTGGCCTCTGTGGTCTCCGCTCACAACATTCTGCTGCTGCCCTGGAAAAGACAGTGTTTCTACGAGGACGTCAAGAAGGGCGACACTCTGGCCGTTTCTTTCCAGGTCGGAAACCGAGACCCCCAGGCCGGTGGACAGCTGGCCGCTGATTTTGTGGTGAGTATTATTGAGCGACGGTTTTAAGGAAGGACGGATTGACTGTTTTGGTTACGACGCGTTCGTGGTGACCACACGACTAATGTGGTGACCGTGACATGATCTATGTGGTGACAACATCAGCAGTGTGGTGACCACACGACCTATGTGATGGCCACGACACGGGCTATGTGGTGACCACAGCGTCTTTGTGGTGCCCACGACATGATCTCAGTGGTGCCCATTACATGATCCAAGTTGTACCCAAGAGATGATCCAAGTGGTGCCCTAATGGAGCTCTACGGGTGTCCTGCTGGTGCTTAGAGTGTCTATGGATGCTGCAGTGCCCTTCTGGTACTCTATTGGAGCTCCTAGAGTGCTACTGGTGTCCAGATCGTGCCTATTTTCACTACTGTCAAGCCCTCTGAAGTGTTTCCAGTGTGCTTTTGATGGCTTCAGTGTACTATGAGGTGCTGGTGGTGTGCTATCGAAGCCCTAGTGCTGTCAGTGGCTTATTGGTGTCCTTTGGGTGCTTCTGGTGACCTCAGGGTGCCTCTGGTACTGCTGGCTCTTCTGGTACTTCTGGTACTTCTGGTACTTCTGGCACTTCTGGTACTTCTAGTACTTCTAGTGCTACCTATGTCTCAGGTGCTTCTGGTACTTCTACTACCTCTTCTCCCTCCTACTAACACAGATCAACGACCCCCACGGCAACCAGGTTGTCAAGCAGCACGAGGTTCCTGATGGAGACGTGCAGGTGCCCATCCAGGTGCCCGGCCGATACGAGTACTGTTTCTCCAACGAGTTCTCGGGCATTGGCACCAAGGACGTGACCTTCAACGTGCATGGCGTGATTGTGATTGATCTCAACCAGCTGACGGACGACGCCCTCGACCAGG
The DNA here is from genome assembly GCA_001602355.1 of Yarrowia sp. JCM 30695. Taxonomy (NCBI): domain Eukaryota; kingdom Fungi; phylum Ascomycota; class Dipodascomycetes; order Dipodascales; genus Yarrowia; species Yarrowia sp. JCM 30695. The sequence goes on from BCLX01000001.1 coordinate 4,754,665, forward strand.
AGATTGCCAAGCTCAACCAGAACGTGCAGGAGGTGCGAAACGAGCAGAGCTACATTGTGGTGCGAGAGCGAACCCACCGAAACACCGCCGAGTCCACAAACGCCCGAGTCAAGTGGTGGAACATTCTGCAGCTCGCCGTCGTCGCCATCAACTCCCTGTTCCAGATCTACTACCTCAAGCGGTTCTTCGAGGTCAAGACTCTGGTCTAATGGGGAAGATAGGGGATTAAAAATAATACATTGGTTTAAGAAGATAGGGGGTGGTGTAGTGAAGGGGGTGAAGGGATAGGTGTAGTGCACTTGTAGTGAAGGTATGTACTGTGTAGTCGGATCTTGGGGTGAATCTATGATAATGATTTGAGGTCATACTAGAGCTAAGGTGAGATCCACTATAGAAAGAGGTGTAGGGTGCTATATTAGCTGAAAAGTCTCAGCTATAGGACTCATAATACCTCAGTCACTAGTTCTGTGTCTTTCTGTGTCTTTCTGCACTTGAGTGTGTACAGGGATGTTTGAAGGCCATATAAGAGCTAAGGTGAGATGTGCCATTTTTAGAGCTTGGTGGATGCCATGGCTGTATTTACTGTGTTCAAAGACTGCTGTAACATCTCTGTGTCTAGCCAGATCACTTCTTCATCTCTCTATACTCAGAGAGCAATTAAGTACCGTGATTTGTGTCTTGGTATCTACCATAGCCTTACCTCACCCTACCTTCTTTTAGAGTCCCTTGTGTTCCCATCGTTGTAATTTGAGTAGAGTATCAAGTCTCAGTTCATTCAATTATACCCAGAAAAAGAAGGCAATCGATTCAGTCACTCTTCTTTCCTAGACGGTATATCCCATTGCTCTTCCAATTGCAGTATGTCAAGGGTCTCTCTAAGCTTGCCCAATTTGGACAAGTGCAGTTTCTCATATTTCAGTTCTCTCTGATCAGTCGCATAGTCAATGGCCTACCTCAACCCTCCTTGTCAATGGCCTACCTCACCCCTTCTTACTCTAAGATCTATCTATTCTCTACTTGTTAGCTATATTACTCTCATCACTGCTTTGTCATGAAATCGACAATCAGCTTGTTAAACGCCTGGGTGTTGTCCAGGTAGATATGGTGACCCGCCTTCTTGACCAGCTTGAACACGCTCTGGGTGTTATTACTGTCGCTGGCCCTTCGATTCAGCTCCTGGGTGGCTTCAGCTCCGGCCTCGGCGTTCATCCAGTCTTTTTCGCCGTACATCCACATGGTGGGACACTTGATCTTGTCTAGACGGTCGAGAAGAGGCATTCGAGCTAGAGCCACGGGTTTCAGCAGACGGGTGAGAGCCAGTTCTCCAGAAGCTTTGCTGTCCATGAGCTTGTAGGAGTACAGATGGAGTTTCATTCTGTCTTCATCGCTGAGATTCTGGAATCGCCACAGAGACCATGCTGACATAAGTCGTACTCCCACTCCTGGAGGAGCCTGTCTGATGACCATAAACGGCGAATAATGGTGAGTCCACAGGTACTTCATGAGCCAATGGACCTTTTCCTGGGGTGGAATAGCTCCAGGATGCACCTTCATTCCGTCATCGTGAGTGATTGCAGGAAAAAGACGCTCATCAGGCATGGGTTGAGCAGCCACTTCTTTGGCTCCTTGAAGAAGAGAAGCCGAATCGTCCACTTCAATCTCTCCTGATCTCTCAACACCCACGGGAGACACGAGAATGAGTTTCTCCACTCTCTCGGGGTACTTGAAGGCGTAGGCAGCAGCAAGGTATCCTCCCATGGAGTGGCCCATGAGCGTGAACTTTTCAATCTTCCGCACACGTCTCCAGTCTTCAATGGCGTCGATGAAGAAGTTCTCGGACTCTGTAACGGCAGGGTACGAGACCTGGCCCGTTTTCTCGTCCACAATCTTCTTGTCGGTGTCCGAAGTCTCGATCTTGAACTTGGGCCGTCTGGAGGAACGTCCTAGACCGAGGAGATCAAGCGAAAACACGTTCCAGTCCGGGGTTCTCGAGATTTCGTCGTAGTTCTGGAAAAAAATGCCCAGACCGGTTCCATATCCATGCAGCATGACCAGGTTTCGATGGGGAGTGCCAGTGGTCGTGTTTTGGATATGGAACTCGTTGATCTTGCGGTTCTTGCCTATGTCGACGAGCCTCGAGGTAGCTGTTCGAGTAGCATCAGGTTTGGGGAAAAAGGGCAACATTGACAGAACGTCAAACTCGGCCTTTTCAGCCGAAGGAGCGGTCCACCACTGTCGCAGAGCCTCCTTGTATGGAAACCGCTTCATTCGCACGTTTCTGGTTTCTTCGAGTTCGGACATTTTCAGAAAATGAATGAGGAACAAGATCCAGGATCTCGCGTCAATTTATCCGTTATCGATCCTCCACGCGCATGGTCGGTGGCGATAGTTAACTTTAACTAATGCCGTTGCAAGCGGATATAACAAAGGGCTTTACAAATCACTGGGACTATAGAATATACAGTAATGTGGATAAGGTGGATTTTAGACGGTACATCAGTGCATGAAAAGAGGCTTGGCTGTGGGAAATTAGTACGAGTTCCATAGCTACTCCACTGTCTTCAGGAATATCACTTTGAACCCCCTCGACCACGTGGGTCTTACTTTGACCCTTCGTGTTGGTTTCGCGAATAGCTCTGTGAAATATGTCGATCTGTATTATAGGGTTGTATTTTCGCGTGCTATTTTCCCCCTATAATACACCGGTTTCTATACCTCGGCTCGGAAGTGGCTAAGGACGTTGTACTATCCGGTCCCATAACGGCTGCTTATAGCAACTCCGTCAGCGGAGATAAGGTGGGTGGCGACTGCGTGTCAGCCGTATGCAAAGATCAACGTCACAAGTGAGATATGAGTTAAGTTGGGTGGTGGTGGTTACTTGTATATATATTCAAAAATGTGCCACAAAGCCACAAAGCCGCAAAGCCACATTTCTGCTTTTTCTGTACCCAGGTCAAAATATCGCCTGCATTATCTGCTGCTCTTTATGTGATGCTATACGACCGCAACGTTGCTTCCATAATGGGACATTTGGGTGAATTTTTTTGGACAATATTATCACTGAGTCAAATGGGTGGAAGTGGTGAAAACGGAGGTTGTAAAAGGCCACAATCAGTGAATTCATCAATTCCACGATCCCATACTCGTACAATACAATTGTCAGTGTCTCCTTATCTATGACCACTCCTGGTGTTGGGTCATAACCTCTCGGACTGGAGGCTTATTTAAGCAGTGACTAAATGCCACTAAATGCCACTAAATGCACCTAAAAAAATGACTCGATAAATTTCGGTATCCAACCCCCACCCATAAATCCGCCGCTCCGCTACACCGTAATGTCGATTTTAAGCGACGGCTGGCACCCTAGGTCAGGGCCAAAAGTGGGGGTCCGGATGGCCACGATCCGACCCCGCATCGAGACAAAGAGGCGCCTTGAAAAAACGACCCTTCCCCCACACCAACAGAGTTTGGCACGGCTGGTTTACGGACATACCAAGCATCCGTATGCACCTGGACAAGGGCTCTGGAACGGCGGAGGGTGCAAACCCAGCTCTACGAGGGCAAAAGGGCTCGTCCATGTGTCCAGCTTTTATTTCTCCAGAAAAGCTTATCATCCTCCATAAGTCATATATGTGACTTCGAGCCCTGATCTGATCGCCAACGTATACAGAGATGACCTCGAATTCTGTGGATGAAAAAAACCCTGGAATCCTCCAGACTCGGGTGTTCGAAGAAGAGTCCGCCGACTCAAACGAAGGACAAACGGAAATATGCACCATCATGTCTCCGTCGCTGGAAAAGGGCGAACAGGTCGATCTGCCTCCAGACCAGATTGAACCGCCAGACGGAGGCTACGGCTGGGTCTGTGTAGCATGCACCATGGGTGTCTGTGGCACGGGCTGGGGCCTCAACTCGGCGTATGGCATTTTTCTCGCGCATTATCTCACATATGACGTGTTTCCAGGCGCCACGCCGCTGGACTATGCATACATTGGCGGAATTGGCATTGGAGCAGGTCTTCTGGCAGCTCCAGTCGCCAATTTGGCCATCCGAAACCTCGGTCTGAAGCCCTCTCTGCTGATTGGCACGTTTCTCCAGTTGGCAGGATGCATTGTGGCTTCTTTTGCGACCCACATCTGGCACCTCTATGTGTCCCAGGGTCTGCTCATGGGCGTGGCAATCATTTTCCTGTTTGCTCCTGCTGTCACAGTGCCCCCTCAGTGGTTCAAAAAGAAGAGATCGCTGGCCAACGGACTCACTGTAGCTGGGTCGGGAATTGGAGGCGTTCTTATCATGCTGGCAGCCCAGGAGTGGATCAACAAATGGGGCCTGTCGTGGTGTTTCAGAGCCACAGCCATCATGACCTTTGTCATCAACATGACGGCCGTGGTGCTCATCAGAGAAATCTCCAAAGTCAAACCCACGTTTGCGGTCTGGGACTTCAAGTTCCTCAAACAAGTGGAGACCAACGCATACTTTCTCTGGGTCTTCTTTTCCCTGGCGGGCTACGTAGTGATGCTCTACTCCATGTCGCCGGCCGCCAAGGCTGCGGGTCTGACAGATAACCAGGCAACCAACATTTCCGCCCTTCTTTCTGCATTCATGGCCTTTGGCCGACCCTTCATTGGCCACTTTTCAGACAGATACGGGCGAATCAACATTGTCATTCTCTCGGCGGTGCTGGTCATCGTCCTGGAGTACGCGCTGTGGCTTCCAGCAAACTCGTATGGCATGTATATCGCGTACTCGATTCTCAATGGCTTTGTTCTGGGCACTGTATGGGTCGGTCTGGGCCCTATCGCTGCGGAAATTGCGGGTCTGTCGAGCTTTCAGACGCTATCTTGCATGGGCATGGTAGGAATGTCCATCCCTGGCTTCTTTTCCGAGGTGATTGCCATCAAGATTCGCCGGGAAGGAGACAAGCCATATCTGTGGCCCATTGTCTACTCGTCGGTGGCTTTCTTCTTTTCTCTTTTGTGCGCATTGGTCATGAGAGAGTATGCAATCCGACGTCAGCTGGCCAAGAAGAAAGAAGACGACCCCAGCTTCGTCATGCCGGGCTACTGGTGTCGAATGTTCAAGTGGGGCCGAGCCTAGCTCCACCGATCAGCATAGCCAAGACGTCTCGATGCCCTCAGCTCCATCGCATACTAATCATAGCACACATCATAGTAATATAAGCAAAGCAAGTTCACTTTTGGGTACGTATTGAATTGTAGGTGAGCATCGGACACGCCGGAAGCTCCGTTTACGAACACTGTAAACCAGCTGCTAGAGTGTATCAGATTGCACTGCAGTCTCAACGGTAAAACGCTCATGCTGAAGCCCGTCTTTGTTGCGCGGGATCTCAATCAGGGAGCTCTTTACGCAAGTCTCTAACTGTGTTACGAGTTTGCTCAACCTCAGCTGCACAGCTCTCACTGACCAAGGTACCTCACTGTACAAGCAGAGTTCACAGGGAAGTGCATGCTGCCATGCCTGTATCTCTTGGTCAAACGCCCCTAAGTTTCAGCCCAGCCACCGCTTCTTTCAGCGTCGTTTGTTCTCCAAGGTTAGCCTATACAGCTCTCTTGATTCTTCCATATATAGGTGTAGGTCGATGGACATACGTCATGCGCAGCTGTACCACCGTTTTTCCGTATGTAGGAGATTAGAGCGGCATTAAAAACGGTATACGGGGGGAATGCAGCGTGTGAAATATGGCGCGCCGATGTCGGAGTTTTGCTAGCAACAGGGCTATCTTTTCCATCGTCATGTTTATCGATCTTCAATCTCTCTCGAGACTCCACCCAAGCTTAACTTTACAGGAAGATCAGACAACTAAATACCACAGAATAGCACGGTTTCAGCCGTATTCCATCTCCCCCTCATTCGCCAGCACAATGAACGAGCCCCTGAGTCCAAGCAGTTTGCCACCTTTCCTACATACTTGTCGCGTACAATGGCATTTTCTTTCAACCCCACATGCATCTCGCATCAGAACAGTGCCAATGGCTCGACTTGGCGCCTACAAAGAAATGTGCTTGAGGGACGTGTGTTCAAACGCCGGGCTCCTGTTTTCCCCGAAGACGTGCTTCCTTTTTTTCAGTGATCCACTTTGCTCAGGCAAAAGAAATACCGAGGTCGCAGAGGACGATTATCTTGCCGAAGCAGTGAAATAGACTCTCTCGGAACAAGGGGTTTCCGCTATACCGGCTCTGCATGGACGTAATTTGTTTTTGTGACGAATATTATTCCTATTATGCATATTTCTTTGTCCTCCATTTGGATTCCCCAACAATTCAGAGATGGACTTGATTTATGACAAGGACTTTTAGAAATTCCATGTTTGAAACCCCATGTTTAAGATCAGCCTAATTAGCTTGGCTAAAATCTATGTGCTTTCTTTTCCAGGTTAAAATACACGCTGTTTTCTTATTGTGTCTCTTGGCATGCTTAGTAAAAACCTTTCATCTGACTCAGGTTTGGACCCATCTCATCGAGCCACACGCAAGCGACCGTTGGCTCGATTTCATTTGCGCATTGTTTCATTTGCGCAACCGTTTCATTGCACTGCACTGCCAGAGTGTTTTACAAAAATCTCGCTAAGGGCTTTTGTGTGACCTTTTGCAATGCACTGGTTGGGCCGAAAGTAGTGCCGAGGGAACAGATCGAGGTGGCATGGAAGGCGTGCGAAAGAGCAAAGAAGCTGGCAAACGCAATTCCGGCGAGTCTCCGTGGCTTACGGCACCGAAACTTCTGCACAGAACCATTTCTTGTTTCTCTCCACGTCGTGTCTAAGTTGTATGTTCTTTTAGTGTCCTTTCCATAGTAGCCTAATTAACCTTACGCACTCTCTCCTATGAAAAATGCTTGTTGTACCCTGGACTAGCTTTAATGTATCATGTGATAGCTCCGTAGATTTGAAAAAGCAAACCTCTGGAGAATGAGAGGAAGGGAGGGTAAAGAGGTTGAGAGAGAGAGAGGAAGGAAGATTTATGAGTGGGAGGTGGTATACATAGCAGAGGCAGAGGTACTCACACAGCCATGATTGGGAGGGAACACGAATAGCAACCACCTTTTTAGATCACCAAGTACCCCCTCATGCACAGCTCATCTCATCTCATCTCATCTCATGAGCGTCAGTGATCAAGGGGAACCTTTCATGATGGCTAAGGTTCTCAGGCAGCCACCCGACCGTACAGCATGGGGCTATAGGAGAGACGCTGCACCCCGGGCTGCTCATCGCAAACAATGGTCTTGTCACACGTGTAGCGTAGCACTAGGGGGATTACATATCAGCAATCGATGCACCTGGTTGGGATAGCGACTTGATAAACAACTCGTATTTCTGTCTTAGAGGACAAGATAGGGTGGGAGGGTGACACAATCTAATACCAGCAAGCTAATACTACCCTGCCCAACTAAGCTCGATTACTCATCTTTCAACCTCAAAAGCCCCCGATCTCGATCCCTATTGCACCATCGAAGCACCACAGGTCGCCCTACTCTCTGCATGTCTTGCAAAGGGCCACGATGGCATCAGGACTGTACTGCGCGTTGCTTTTGCCGCCGGCGCGTTAGTTTAATTTCAAGAACGTTGCCCACAGGGCATAACCTACGTCATGTGCAAGAGTCGGCCGAGCTGGACCGGGTAACCTTCCATACGTCGCCCTGACATAGCTCTCTTGTTTTGCAGGCTGGGCATAAGGCTGTACCTTGGCAGCCTCGTAACTTGCATAACCTAGTGTATTTGTAATAACATCTGGCAAAAGAAAGCAACTGTGGTCTCCACTCTGACCGACAACTTGGCAATCATTTAGCTACGCCAAGACACTAGTTCTCCGCGTAGGTCGCAGGGGTCTATTCCACGCTGCTTTTCAAACTAGCTGCGCTCTTCTCGGACTCCTATTGGCTTTTTTCTGGCCATGCATCGCACGCACATTCCTCACTGGCAAGAAGTAGCGAGACACCTTAGTGAGAACGGTCCAACGGTTTCTTTGGAGATCCCGCTCTTCTGCACGTGGAATTGTGTGGGAGACAAACCATGAAGTCAACCTCGGTAACAACAGAATTAAACTGTGGGATAGACACTCACACTAGCTGGGGGTCTAAAATTAAACGGCCTCCCCAACGGGAAGCCACGGGTAACTGTCGCGTAAGTAGGTACTCCCAGACTCCCAAATTTCGCACCCCTGTCAAAACGGGTTTCTCCTAAAAGTGAAATTAGATCTTGGGGTAGAACCTCATCTGAGACTGAAACAGATGCGGTAAATAACCTGCCTGTTAATCGAGATCATCTCCCTTTCTTTCTCTCTCTCACACACAAGCAAGAGACCCAAGGTTGAAATGAATAATGGAAGTTGAACTTTGCGATATGCAAAACGGGACACACAAAATGAGCACAGGAACGAGGTCGACGCGGCAAAAGACTTCACACGGAGCTTGCCATTGTTCTCCACAGAGGGAGAGAGACGTTGCCTACTTGTACAGCTAGCACAGGGGAACCGTGCATCACATCCGCCGGACGGTGTAGTCTTCCTTTTGTCCCGTCGTATTTGCGCCTCGTGCACGTAATGCTCCCTGAGAATCCCAGCGTTGGCCAAATCTCAGCGCCACAGCGCGCTAGTTTCTTTTTCTCTACACCTCCCCAGAAACTGTGGTGGTGGAGGAAACCATCGGAGATCAAGTGCGCCAGAACCTGCCATTTCTATCCTGCACATATTTCCAAACGTTAAGCAGCTCTATACTGCATGAGTGAGCATTTTTAATAGGCTTGTTGCCCATTGTCCCCCGTTGTTTGCATCGCAGGAGGGCGGGAACTGACAAAGTCGAGATCTGTAGAGCTGCGCAAGCGTGCTGGCTGGCCAAGCGGCTGTTTCCCACCGCCCACAGCTCCCAAATAAAGCAGGTCCACAGCTCCGCTTGTGAAACACGCGATAGTTATAGGTACGGGAGCACGGATCAACACAAGCTTTGAGTGTGTGGCACTAACTGGTTCTCAAACATACAGTATAGCAATTAAGTTACACTCGGATAATCCACGGTCCAGTGAGGCGCCGACGACTGGTTGAAAATCACATTAAGCGAAACTCTGTTGGCCCACAAATACGCACTTTTCACCAGTGCATGCAGCTAGTCTCCTTGTGCTCTCTAGTTTAGCCCCTAGTCCACCGTTGTACGCTACAGCCTTGGAGTGCACTCTATATTCTCCTTCTTTGTCCCGGCTCTCTCTGGCATTGACAGGGGGGATTAACATAGTCTATTTGTCTAGAGGAGATAGTGGGTTAGGAGGCTGGCCCAAAGGGGCAAATTGCGCACGCTTCTGCAATCGCCGTTACACATTCACAAGCCCAACAAAGCCCTCGCTGATAATATTCGGACCCGATCCTACAAGATTGAAGATTTCACAATGAAACAAAACGGTTCCGCATCTCTGGCGCCCTGTCGTTAACCGTTCGGAACGGATATTGCTATTATGGGACTAAAAAGGTACCGAGGCTTAATGGAGAAAAATGTGCTTTGTCAGCATTTGCCAACCGACAACCCCCCCGGACTCTTCCGAGAGCCATCGCTCCTGGCACTCTGGTACCTGATCTTCTTTCCCATTGCATTCCGTCTTGTTTGCGGACGCAGACGGTCACCGGCCCAATGCACACACCCGTTGCGTTAGGCTCATGCTGTATTTGGCTCGTATTGTAAGCTTGTTTGATATAGCGTAATCCCCGATCTTTGTGTGTTCCACATTGAGTGTTTTACTCCACGGACTTAGGTTCGATATACTTGGGAGGAGCTCCTCAAAGACCAGCAGCGTCACAAATAGATGTAAATCCCGGCATAACCATTTGGGGGCGTACATGGGAGACGTCCCTCGCGGTCTAAGCCCCTCTCGGACGGCAGATATCAAGTCCCAGGCACGTTATACGAGCGACCAAAACTAAGCTTAGTCAGTTTCAGCTTCGAGCAAATTAGAAGACGAGAGAAAGATCGAAACAGGGACGTTCTACGAGCTGGGCTGTGTACAGTCGTATTTTCAGAGATCGTCTATCAGTTTCGGGAGTCCTATTCCGCCGTGTATGTGGTGATACGAAAGCACTGCTTCCTTCTTCTCTTCACAGGTACGTCACCCTGCAGTCTCTCAATTGTCAACGGCACGCACACAATTCGAAACACTTGGCTGTTATTATTGTCCATTATTATTTGAACGCAAAGCATCAGCACTCTGGTTAAGCAGGGTGCTTCTCGCGAGTATTCAGGTGTAACAGCACGTCATAGAGAGAGGAAGAGAGAGAGAAGACTTATGAGACACCCCCAGAACACTTTCACACCCACACGGCAAAGCTCAGGGTAAACTTTGCGACGTGAGCCAGCAATCCTGCCGTCTTGTCACAAAGAGTGTAGATAGAGGGCATACAGAGGGTAACAGAGAAGAAAAAATGGTGCCCAGAGCTCAATTAGCAAGTGAATCGTAGACGTCAAAGATCGTAGATGTAAAGATTGTAGACGTCAAACGTCAAGAATCTCAGACAAATGATCGTTAGCCATCAAATAACTGTCAGACCTTTTTGTTTGATAATCATCAATCTTGATCTCACAGGTATAGATATAGCCTTTGATAACTAAACTTGTATACCAGCGGTAGGTACAGAAAAGCAGTTGAGACCCTATAGACGTATCACCAGTAGTGCGCATTATTAGAGAGCCGAGGTCCTATAGCTCCCCAGATTCCCCAGCTATTTTGCTTGCTTTGAAAAGCAGGTGACAGTGTTGTGAATGAGTCTACTGTAAGGGTTGCATTGTGTGTTGCCGTGCGTGCCCCTTGGCGTGTTCGCTTATTGTATGACCCCAGCTGAATAATGGGGTCTGAGAAATTGTGACAAATGGACAAGCACGGCCTGTAACCAAGTGTCCCATTTTTTTCTTTTGCGATTTTGCAGCTCATTTGTTTCAGCACACGCTCGACTTTTCGCTTCACGCACAAAAACCTTGTTGGGGGCAATCTTGGTGCAAATAGAGTGTCATCACACTCCCACTTTGCACTTTTCAGAGTTTGGCCGAGTCTATGTATGGCAAAAGGCTAACCTAGTGTGATGCTAAATCAAACAGCTTTCCAGGTCCTTTGTGTGCGTAGTGTTCATTGTTTCGTTTCGCGCGTCCAACCCGAAACCTTTGTGGTGGCTTCAGATGTAATTCTCGCCGCTCCAGCTTTTATATAATCCAAGGCCCCATCGCCACAGAGCTCTCTGACACTCTTCAGACAAGCTCACCTCAATGTTTGGCGCCATCAACCTCAAGATAAAGCAGAATAACAGCTCTCAACCAAGGGCGTGTGACAGTTGCAGAGTTCGGAAGATCAAAGTAAGTACCTGAACCGGATCCACAACCTCACCAGACCAGAACCAACTAACCCCAGTGTCCCAATATCGAGCAGGGCATCAGCCCCCACAATGGCACCTTCAAGCCCTGTGACAAGTGTGTCCAGGCGTCCTTGTGCTGCACATACAACCAAATGTCCAAGAAAAAGGGCCCCAAGATCTCCACTAAGAAGCGCAAGCTGGCTCTGGACCAGCCCTGGGAAATCACAGAGGAGATTGTCTTCCAGCACTTTGAGAACGAAGAAGAGTCGCATCTCTGCTTTGTCAAGAAGGACGAGCCCAAGGAGGTGTTCAGTAGCCCCGAAACCTCCAATTGCAGCATAATCGACGAAGACCTCTCGTCATATTCGTTTGGAAACACAACTCCCTGGGGCGGATCTTCACCTCTCACAGCTCCTCCCATGTCTCCCATACTCATCAACGAGCTGGTGTACTACTTTCGCCATGTGTACACGGAGCTGCCGATTGTGGACCTTGGAGACGACAACTTCTGCCTGCTGGAGGGCCTGCGACTGGCCAACATGACCCACAAGTTCAAAACCGCACGTGATACCGTCAGCAAAGACGCTCTGGTGTCTCAAATCCAGCAGGTGCACATGCAACGAGTGTCGTCCACCAACGACAATGTCACCATCGACTCTGTCTGCGACTCCATCTTCCTCCACATGGCCATGGCTGCCCTCGAAAACCGCAACAAGGCCATGGTCTATCTCAGCGAGGCCCACACCTACTACCAGCTGGTGGTGTCGTGCCACGAAAACAACTCTCGCAACGCCCGCCGAAAGCGAGTCAACTGCGTACTAACCAACCTGCGGCACGAGGCCGGAGCTCACCATCTGTCCAGCGAACCCCCCAACTACATGCTTCTGGAGCTCATGTCGCCGCCCTACACCGGACACCTGGCCCACATTTGCCTCGACTCCTACAACTACCAGGTCATCTCTCTACTCTTATGGCATACCTCGATCACCGTGGGCCAGGAACACAAGGCACCTGCAACTTCGGAATGTGTGACGATGGAACCCCAGCAGCGAGCCGCCATGGACTGCCACGTTGCCAAAATCGCCATCCAACAGTACTTGCAGTTTCTCCGCAAGCCAGGCTCGTCTCAACAGGCGCTGATAAAGTTCGGCGAGCTCCTCAACAACCGCCTCGGCTTGCTTTCGTCGTCGCAGCTCCACGTCTGTGGAACCTCGACACTCAAGACCGTGGTGGACATTCTCAAGCAGTACCCTGCTCTCCAGCAGTTGGCGGGACTCCTGCAAACCCATATCGACAAGTGCGAAATGTGGGACTTTAGCATTGACTGGCTGGACCTTCCCCAATGGGAAACTCAGATGCCTGCACTCAGCACCTGATAGGCGAAAACCAATTATATAATTTATACAACGCAGTAATTCAAAGTGAAGCTGATAGTAGTTGAGCTTGAGGTTGTTCAAAGCGTTTATTGAACTCCAGGGCCATATCTGAATCAACCCTCATGCGACAGGCAACACCCACGTCAATGAAACAAAACAGAGAGAGACTTTGTGCAGTACGGATACAAGTATTTAGAAGGCCCTGTCTCTGTGACGTATTGAAGAAGCCCTGTCTCTTTGACGTATTGAGCAAGTCCTGTCTCTTTGATGTATTTAGAAAGCCCTGTCTTTCTGTGACAAAACAAAAATGTCTCTATGACGTAACTACTTCGAAGTCTCTCCCCCGTCTGGCGTGATTTCTTCAGGGTTCAAGACGCGAAAGAACACGCCGTTGAAACGTGAAAGCTCCAGAAATAGAACGTGAGAGCCTGGCCACCCTTGTTGGTTTCAGATAAGTCTACTATTTACCTGCTTCAAACAAGCTGGTGGTGCAATGCGACCAGACTTGTCTTGCAACCACTGTCGCTGCACGACGGTGCATTTGCATGGACTTGTACTCAGATCTTGATTGCAAGATTTAGTCCAGTGATGTGCGCAATCCCGGAAAACCACAAAGAGACTTATTTTCCCATCTGGAGACGCTAGTGGAAGATCTACCCGGCTAGCCCAGCCTTTCACATGCATACAGGCGATTTTCCTCCAGATAGACCTGTTTGGAGCTAAACGCCGTCTCCATTCCCGTGATGCCACAATGGAAGCTTGGTCGCTTAAGCAGCCACAAGCCTCGAGAGACTTTGTGCCGTGCCAAATAATAATGGCGAGGCGAGAGGGGGTTTGTGCTCCAAGCAAGCCCAAATCTAAACTCTGTGGTCTGGTTTAACGAAGATCGTGGGAAGCCCTAATTTAGGTGGGCACACAAATTCGTGGAGATACCTGCGTCCAGACGTTTCTTTTAGGATCTTCGGTTTCATAACAGCTTGCAAAGCCCTCGCTCTAGAGTTTACTTGCACCCTATTTTCCCAGCCCGGCCTTCGATAGAGTTGATTTGCCAAAGGGTACCTGTGAAGATCAAATTTTCCGAGCCCATCGAACCAGATGACAGATGAGGTATATCGTGGTTGGGGATAGTTGGAGAAATACCTAAAGAGACCAATTAGTGTGTATCGAACACTGCAACGCACGCTGCGTAGAGTGCAGAGGACGTCGACCACGTAAAGTAGCTCGCTAGAGCTCTGGAACACTAGCTTTACCGCACAAATGAGACAAGCTGAGATTTGGCTCGCTTGTTGCCCTCATTCGAGATCGTGGCTAACCCAGAGGGCAAAGATAGGAGAGCCCCCATTATCGCCAAGCCTGGACATGCGGACGGCGAGCTTCCCCCCACCGTTAGTCAATATTAGTAAATGAGCCTCATGTGGGGATTGACATCGGTTCTGCAGTAACCTTGCACCCTAGACAGCCTACCTTGAAGTCTAACGGGATTCAGCCAGTCAGAAACCTATAGCAACTGCGTATCTCCGACTTTGAGTTTCACCACACAAAGAGCCCATAAAGAAGAATGGATTAGCCTTAAGCATCTAGATTCGAGACGAGACAACCAGAAACAAAACATGCATATCGGAACATCCAAATAGGGCTTACCGTTGCATAGAAGATTTGAGTTGAGGAATCAAGAATCACCCGGGAATACGAGATCAAAGAGAGCCCTGATGTTGGTGATGAGGTTTTGTGAACGAGGTTTTGGACGGTGGAAAAGGCGCAAAAACCAGCATTAACACACATTTATGATCTGTCAAACGTCTAAATTAGGTTAAAAAGAGTTTTCCATATTTGAACTGTCATGATGGCCAGGCATAGGCAGCACTGACGCTTAAAATCGTAACGACGATAAGCACCTCTTCTAGGTTGCACTTCGTATGACAAGGCACTGGAGCGTGACTCTCTGGTGATTCACCCCCAGCAGACGCGCCAGCATCAAACTTCAAAAAAAGCACTTGCCCTTCTTCCGATGTGGTCATGTACAAGAGATGCCACGGTTAGTCAAGCATAGTAATGGCATGATCGTCGCTGTTCTCACACTCAAATAGGGCTACACAAGGAATCGATGGAAGCCCCCGGCAAAGTCAATGGGCAAACTCCCAAACCCTTACCAGTTAGTAACGATTTGTAAATTGAGCCATTGCCTGGTAATAACTCAGATACCTGATGTAGGATCAAGGGGCCCTGCAAGGGTAGCTCTCAAAGGTGACGACATCTCGAGCCCTGCACAATGTCCTCATTGCATATTGCTGTGTATACAAGTGTCAGTCAACTTGTTGTTCTGTCTACCCATGTCTCACACACCCAACAGGGTCTAGTGGAGCGCGTCACAGGTTTTGTCCAACTACGTCACATACCTTGCAAGGGCCGATTCCACACAGCTGTCAAGCGAAGCGAGATCTCACAGTCTCATGATGATGATCTTCCAGCACCCATCCAAACACAAAGTGGAGTCGATGTAACATAACTTCCGACCTCCGACCGATTGGCTGTATAAACGAGCCAGCCATGGATCTTGATACACTCCCGGGCAAATCACAGCTCTGGGATTATCAACATTCTGGAAGGAGCTGGAGCCACAACTGTAAATCTTGGTGGAGCCGCCCAATGTCAATCAGCTCGACATCTCGAGTCGTCGTTACTTTTTCCAGCACTCCGTCCTTGCCTTATACACGTTAGACACAGAAGCAGCACTCCACCGCGATGTACATTGTGCTTCTTTACTCGGATAGTGCCAAACCTTCATCAGCCACATCGTGGCTTGTCGAGACTCTGAAAAACCAAGCGAAACGAGGAGTTTAGACGAGAAAAAAGCAACGAGACCCTTGGCGGAAAGCGAGCCCACGTCATGTCGGAGGCTGTCATATGTCGGAGCTGCTGGGGGCCGCTAGTGTCTCATTCCCACGCCAATATGCTTCATGCACAAACCGCTTCCCACAGATACGGGCCCGTGTACAGATAAAACTCACGAGTGCCGATCCATCTGAGACCACACGAAGTTGAAAAAAACATACTTGGCACCTTGGCCTTCAATAACTTACACACACTATATATATATATGGATAATAATGGTTTGGCAATTCTCTCTGATTGCAAATGACACACACCTTGATCATCTTCCTCTAGTCGAGCTCGCTGCAGCTCACTCGAACCAACTCCTCGTCAAACTTGCCATTTTTCTTCTGGGTAATGATCATGGCGTTAAGCTTGCCGCCCTTGACACAGCCAGAGTCCAGACCCCGGGTGTACTTTGTGAGCTGGAGCCCCTGGCGGGCGTCGTGGCCGTAGAAGATGGTCATTCTATCCTTCTTGGGCCGATCTTCGATCTTGTCGTTCCACACCTCGAACCACGGCACTCCGTCGTCGTCCTCCGTGTACACCGTGTCTCTGGGAGGAAGCAGGGACCGCATTCGCATAACCGCGTCGGGGTCCTGGTCCTCCAGACGGTGCACATTCCACATGAGACCAGCATGCACGGCCACCGCCAGATTGCCTGTTTCGGCAATGTCTCCCAATCTATAGATTGCCGGACACGACGCAATGTACTCCATCTGCTTGGCGGAAAAGTCCTCGGCCAGATCGTCTTCGTCTGCCTGTGTCGACACGGGAATGTCTCGGTTGACCTGCTGCCCTCCAGGGGTCTTGAGGGTCTTCTGATGGTGCAGATGGTGGTACTTTTCGTACGCGTTGACGAGCTTGTCCTCGTGGTTTCCTCGAACACAGAGTGCCTTATGTTTGATGGCAAAGTCCACCACTCCTTCCGAGTCCTCTCCCTTGGAGATGAAGTCGCCCAGGAAGAAGAGCTGGTCCTTCTTCTGGTTATAGTCCGCCTTCTTCAACAAATGCTTGAGCTGCTTGAAGGAGCCGTGGATGTCTCCAATCAAGATGAGCCGGGTATCGTCCTTGTGGCTGGGAATGAGCTTGGGGTCCATGTCCTTGACCACATAAAAGTTGGGCAGGTTGGGGTACTTGGGTTTGGTCATGGACAGAGTCACCACGATATACGAGGTGGCGACAAAGGTCAGCACAACGACCAGTGCAAGCAGCTTGCCCCAGAGACCCGCCAGCCGTGGCTTCTTGGGCTGTGTGTCGAGCAGGGGCTGCTGTTCAAGAGTCATGGCGGATTTTTCCGAGTAGTTCATGTGTTTGTGTAACTAGGTCTTGTGAGCAGGAGAAGGGATCTGGTTTTTGTAGCAGTCGTATGGGGCGTGGGTAGAGCTGAAACAGACGCCTACAGCAGAGAGTGGTAGACTACCACCTAGCGTGACCTCTAGTGTGACCTTTTTATCTAATTTCTGGGGGGAAATTTACGCTAAGTTTAACCGTTACCGGTGTTATGCATGTTGGTATCCTATGAGTGCACCCACGTGGGACACTCTTAAGATTATACGTTACACCCAGAGGTGGAACGACAGTGTAGATATATTGTGGGAGGCAGCAGCAAGCCAGAATTCCAGCTGACACCCTAGACCGTCCTAAGCGAATTCTCATCGCACTAGCTCGCTATTTTTACAAGCATGACGCGCGGTAGGTGCTCATACAGCAATGACGTAATACAATGCACCCGGAGATTTGTTACGGAAAGTCCAACTCCCGATTGGGAAGTTCATTCCTGCCCTTGAGATTCAGGCACCACCAGAGACTTTGCAACCTCATTCTTGAGGCAAAATACCACCCTGTCACAAGCCCGGTATAAAAACACCACCATAAGCATCCTACTTGTACACCCACAACATACTAGCACATGTTGACCGTAACACCAAGGTTATAAATGCGGCCTATAGGTCTGGTCGTAGGCCAGGCCGAATCTGAAACTCTCCCTTGCAACTTTACAGAGACGGGAACCTCAGGGTTCTAGAATCCCGCTGCCTCTCTGGTCGTGAGACAACAGCCTCCAAGCTCAATCAGACGGCCCGAAACAAATAATTATGAGAGGCTCATGCAGGGCTTTGTTTCGTGTGCGGCTACCATCCAAACACTGGGGGCATATATACAAGACCTTTTAGAGGCCAGTGCAAAACACGCTAGCAGAGATTTTAGACCCAAAAATATCCCGCCAGTTGCTCTTGCGCTCGCGTGAAACTCTCGGGCAAAGTCGGAGCTTTTTTGCTTAACACCCTTTGGTTTTTCCAGCCTGCTAATTTTCTCGAGCCCTTTTTCATGTTCTCGCTTGCGTCAATAAATGAAATGCACGAGTCGTCACATGACTCTCTAACCGAACTTTGCAGATCCCGTCTTGTCTCACGCGGTTGTCATAATACTGCCCACAGATAAGCAGCCGTGATTCAGGGTGGGGCCAGCTACAGAGTGGGGCCATAATTATGTGGCTGGAATGTTTAGTAATCGGCTTAGTGAAAGCCAGAATTTTCACCATCCACCCGTTCCGACGTTAATCCGGGTAGGGTTGGGGTTACGGAACCATCAGCTAAATTGAAAGTGTACTGTTATACGACGAGACCTGATCTGAGGAGACTCACCTGTGGAACCATTTGAACCGTAGATAACGCAAATCTCGCTTCAAGTTGCACGTGGGGTACGTATTATCAGACTCCAAGACCGGGCTGCTTGTTAGCTGACTCAGGACGCCCCGTATTTGCCACTCAACGTAAGTTCCAACAATAAACGCGAAATAGGGGTACCATTTAGCCGCTCGTACTACCAGCATTGTCTATACGGGACCACAGAGTTGCCCATAATATGCCCCCTGGATCTTCTGCCAACAGCTGCTGTATAGGGCAGTGTCCATTATTGACAGACCCTGGGCTAGTATGACGTCTCCAATTTCCTGCAGTATAACAACTGACTAAACAGCAGCCGTCAACAAAGAGTCAGGCACCAGAGAGAGCCGGGGAGGCCAAGGATCGAGACAGGAGTCTTGACTTTACCGTTTGGAACGGTTTCGGACTATCTATTTACCCGCCGAAATCTTGAGCTCAATTTTAAATCATTTTGGGTATTTGTTTGATATATTCGAGGAAATACGCGGTAAAATGCGCACAACAAAGACGAAAGAATTTTCACTGAAATACGAGCAAAGTGTCTTTGAAAATAGATTAAAATTGAGCCTACATGTCTTTGTTTTTTGCTTAGTCCAGCTTTACTCCATTGTTTTACTATTTGAAGCTAGCGACGACGTTTGACATACGTCGGCTTTTGACTAATTCCACAAGCTCACAAAGACCAGCCGTCAGATTAACAAAAAAACGGTAGCGTACAAAGCAGCTCGCTTAGTTTGCTATTTTCAAATCTGATTGAGTTGATCTGGTACCTCTCTTGGATTGCTCTGATATTATCTGCTATTTTAGGACCTTTTAATTTTAAAAAGAGAATAATTACATGGGAACCCGTGAGGGGATAATGACCCCTAGAAAATGGATCAGGGGAGAAAAATTGGTCTAGTGACTAGGTACATTCTTCTCTTAAACTTGCAACAATGCCCATTGTCAAGATAATACGAGAAGAAATGCCATTGTGAGACTTTTGGACTGGTTCGAACGAGAGATACAATGCGAAGCAGTAGACCATCTCCGTAAACTACTGGATAATGTTGAAGAATTAGTCAGTCTTTCCACTCAACTGCGAAGTGATTGAACAGTTACTACACTTGATTGCAACTCGCGTATTCGCCATGTTTGTTGATAGTCCTGCTCACCTCTGAGACTTCACTTCCTTATAGCATCTGCCACTGCAGAGCTCAACCGGCAGCTCTTCATATGTCTTTCATTGGTCTTAACTGGAATGAAAAGGGTACTCTTGCACAACGGACAGATCATTTCATCTTCTCCTTTGACTTCACACTCTGGTGTAGGCCCAAGCCTGATGCCGTGAGACAATCACTCAGTCTTGTGCTCAGTCACCCATGTTTTACCACAAGACCAAGTACACAGGCAACATAGTGCCTTTAGTTTCATTCTGAGTGTCTCTATCGTCATCAAAGTCATTATCCTGATCTCCAATCGTAAGCCTATCTTCAGGATCCTCCCCTTGATTCTGACTACTGGTACCTCCAGCCTGGTCTTCATCAGAAGGGTTAGGCTTGACTGATTTCATTAGAAATCCAGAGGGAATCTATTAAATGTCAGAATCTGATGTCTGTAGTTTATCAGGAAGGCTTGTTTGCCCTTCTCCTAACCATGTCATCAAGGTCGCTTTTTCACAATAGAAATTCCACGGCCTACGTCTCGAGCTGATATGCGATCGAGCAGAGGCGTAAATAATTACGAGTCAAAGGTCAATCTGTGTCTTGAACTGCAGGTGAACATCAGGACAAGTACCACTCTCTTGTGTTTCAGTCCAAAGCTCAAAATCAAACCGTTTCGTGGTGTTACCGTAGTCTGCGTCGAGGTGCGGGTGAAATAAATGGCGTGGAAAAAGTCAGAAAAGCTCAAAGGATAGTCTTGATTACTATTGTAAGAAACTGAAGTCAGTGTATCAATTACATGTTGCAGATTTCTAAATACTACCTTGTGTGATGGTATTGAATTGCGTGAGACCATCCTGAAGACAAAATTTCTTAAGAGAAATTGAATAAATTGGGAATCACTAAATGTCTTGTTTGGCTAGACCACCTAGAACTCATGAGCTACCATTTTGAGATAAGTCATTGATGTTCCTGGATCTGGACCTTAGCTAGACAGTTATAGGGCCCCAATGGGAACCGCACTAACTGGAATCATTTAGCCCACAACGTTCCAATATGTGTAGGCCCATAATATGCAACTTCTATCTAATCACATAAACAAACAATGAGCTATGAAAGATCATTGCGAATTCCTTTAAGACTTAGAGAACCCATCAACCAAGTACAACTCGTTATCACCATCCCACATGCGTCAGAGATGTGGGGGATTCGGACTTCCGAGGTGCTAAGACGCTAAAAGTAGACTAAGGATCAATCAGCGACAATTAGTTAATAGGACTGCCTATGAAGAGCGCCTTATTGTCACTTTTCCTGCGCCTTCTTCGATATTTCAACTCCTTGCGTTACTCTTTTTGCACCCATGAACCTCTACAGTGTTGTTTTCAGTTACTTGATAGCCACAGCTTGGGCTAAAGACCCATCTCCGAGTCACTCAACAATAAAAGACACCCTTGTGTCGTATATACCCTATTATCACAAGGAACCCCAGACCTGGATGCAGCAGAAAATGGCCACAGTGGGAGATACACACAGCAACGCTCCCCGCAGCCAAGGTTCTCTGATTCTCATTATTGCAATTCCCCTTTTCTGGTGACAAATCGCCGTAAGCAACCACTCTTTCCTTGTTGATATTTGATTCATTCACTACATAGCATATTACATTCGTTATTCAATGCGTGTGCCCGTAATGCGTTCTGGCTTACTGTCCCTTGAGCAGCTCAGCCTTTCTGTTAGCAATGATGACGTCCACGTCTCGCAGAACGTCCTGTCGGAAGCCCAGGAACGAGGCAATCTCAAACAGCACGAAGAAGGGCGCCAGAACAAGGGCCTGTCGCAGGTTGTCCAGCAGAGCGGGAGCTCGCTTCTCGTGGGCGCCATGTCCGTAGAACTGGGCCAGCCAGGAAAACACAAACAGAATGCCGGCCAGCATGTTCACCTGGCCAGACTCAGGGCCCCAAGTGAGGCGGGGGAAGTAGGCGCATGAGGGCAGCAGAATGGAGGCGGCCAGCAGTCCAAAGGGAGGGTCCAGCCGAATGTACACGTAGTTCATGTAGATGGCCGTCAGCATGCCCCAATTGAGCTGACTGAGCACCCAAGGGTTGGAGGGAAGGGGAGCTCCGATCTTGGAGAGGAAAGGTACCAGTGACAAGTTAGTCAGCAGGACGTATGATGTGAGCAGAATGATGGGCACGCAGATGACATGGATGACCACATTGACGGGGTTGCCTGGGTTAGAGAGATTGTGTGTGAACACAGTGTGGTGTGATTGAATGCTCTGCCTGTGTATCCTGTTTGTGTGATCTCTTTGTGCACTGGGTACTCACTGTGATAAGCCCGGTAAAACGCGAGCTGGTTTTTGAGGTCGTAGGCTCCGACCTTGGCGGGTTTGGTCGACATTTTGGCTGTGCGCGATGTGTAGAAGCTGGTGCTGTGGAATCAAGCAATGCTGTTTAGCTTTGGCTTACGACTTCCATATTAATAGCGTCAATTGTAGTGATCATCATGTGGTGTGGGGAATAAGGTTTGGAAACCCCTCACCCCATATTTGAGATGCGAGAGAGCGTGTGAGCGAGTACATACACGAATATTCAGGTGTAGAGCGAGGACCGGTAATTTGAAGATCCCCATCTTTCACCACATCAATAGATCATCTCAATCTAGTATAGGTCGCCCCCAATAATGCACCGCACAATTATGGCCCGTTGGGGAAGCAGGCTATTTGAGACTTCGGTGATAGCCTTAACTCCACCAGTCTCCACGATCCTTGTTAGCCGCAATGTCTGGGTGGAGGAGGATGAAAACACAGCCTCGGTGGGATACGAGTACAAAATACACCCTGCAGTTGAAGAGTGTCCTTGTGAAAGTTGAGGATGAGGCAGAGACACTACAGGTACAGACAACTCCTTGCACTGCACCTTTTTCTGCTGACATAAGCTATACCTGCCAGTCGCTATATCTCATCGCACTATAATCCAGTCACACAGGTCCCCTCTTTGCTGACACACCAACCTTCCCCCACACAATTAACTTCCAACGACCGACACCGAAGTCGTCCTTCCTCTGTGCTGAGATTTTCCGTTGCAAATTTCATATGCACGAAGCAAGCATTTGCCACCGGCCATTGTGAAAGATTCAGACGAGACCAGGGGTTGATTACAGCCCTCGTAGCTAAAGGTTTCGCAAAAAAACAGTCTCTCAAATTTCCAGAGCCAAATATTATTCCCATCCAATGTTAGACCACCAGAATCCAACGCCCCCAAGATAGACTTTGACGCACCCCACTCAAATTGCGCAGACACGAGACTGGACGTGATTGTTGTTCCTGGTGAAAATCAGCAACCTTAATGAGGTTTGGTTTTTTGACCAGGATGAGGCAGAATAGGTCAATTGGAATCACTTTAGGATGCACTAAGAATATAAATATATGGGAGTAATTATCGATAGCTGAAGTTAACTACGTGCTGTTTTAATTTTTTTTATCCTAGTACTCACCGGTATATATCCACTCTCAAAGTTTTCTCGTCCCCGTTAAAGTTTGTAATTGGGACTGCAAAGGGAGTGTTTTATGGGGGGTACGCGTGTTAGTGATTTTAACAAGGAACTGGTTTCGTGTACAAAAGTCGAAATATCATAAATAGAAGAGCCACAAAAACAAACAAGAAGTTTTGGAAGGGCCTGCTAACTAGAGAGAGACAATATTGGACACGAAATAATCAGCCACGCGTCTGACATTGCATATTATTTTCCAAATCAGGCAAGAACAAATGTCACAGAAAAGACTTGACACATTTGCCATTATTACTAAGACTACACACTCTGAAATCAATCAATAAATACTTTTGATTATATACAAATGTTCTGGGAACCTCTTAGTCGACCTCCTCGACAGTAGGACCCTCACCGCCACCAGGGGCAGCTCCAGCACCAGGCATGCCTCCTCCAGGCATTCCACCAGGAGCACCGCCCTCGGAGCCGTAGAACTTCATGAGGATGGGGTTGGCAATACCCTCAAGCTCCTTCTGCTTGTCGGAGTACTCTTCAGTAGCACCAGACTGGGTAGCATCGAGGAACTCAATGGTCTCGTTGATAGCCTTCTCGAGCTTCTCTCGGTCAGCTTCATCAACCTTCTCCTTGAACTTCTCCTCAGAAAGAGTGTTCTTCAGAGAGTAAGTGTAGGACTCAAGACCGTTCTTGGCGGCAATTCGAGCAGCCTCCTTCTCGTCCTCGTCCTTGTACTTCTCAGCGTCGTTCACCATTCGCTCAATTTCCTCCTTGGAAAGTCGGCCCTTGTCGTTGGTGATAGTGATCTGCTGAGTCTTACCAGTGCCCTTCTCAACAGCAGAGACGTTGAGAATACCGTTGGCGTCGACATCGAAGGTGACCTCAATCTGAGGAACACCTCGAGGAGCAGGAGGAATACCGGAAAGCTCAAACTTACCAAGAATGTTGTTGTCCTTGGTCTGAGCTCGCTCACCCTCGAAGACCTGGATCAGAACACCAGGCTGGTTGTCAGCGTAGGTGGAGAAGGTCTCGGACTTCTTGGTGGGAATAGTCGAGTTTCGGGGGATGAGCTTGGTCATAACACCACCAGCAGTCTCGATACCAAGAGAGAGAGGAGCAACGTCAAGGAGCAGAATATCCTGAGTAGAGGAGGAAGTGTCACCAGATAGAATAGCAGCCTGAACAGCAGCTCCGTAGGCAACAGCCTCATCAGGGTTGATCGATCGGTTCAGCTCCTTGCCGTTGAAGAAGTCAGACACGAGCTTCTGGACCTTGGGGATTCGAGTGGAGCCACCAACAAGGACAATCTCGTTGACAGAGGCCTTGTCCATCTTGGCGTCCTTCAGAACCTTCTCAACAGGCTCAAGAGTGCCTCGGAAGAGATCCTGACAGAGCTCCTCGAATCGGGCTCGGGTGATGGAGGTGTAGAAATCAATACCCTCGTAGAGAGAGTCGATTTCAATGGAAGTCTGAGCGGAAGATGAAAGAGTTCGCTTGGCTCGCTCACAGGCGGTTCGCAGTCGTCGGAGAGCTCGCTGGTTGGTCGAGATGTCCTTCTTGTGCTTTCGCTTGAACTCCTGAACAAAGTGGTTCACGAGTCGGTTGTCAAAGTCCTCACCACCGAGATGGGTGTCTCCAGCGGTGGCCTTGACCTCAAAGATGCCATCCTCAATAGACAGAAGAGAGACATCAAAAGTTCCTCCTCCAAGATCGAAGATGAGCACGTTTCGCTCGCCAGTCTCCTTCTTGTCAAGACCGTAGGCAATGGCGGCGGCGGTAGGCTCGTTGATGATTCTCTGAACGTTCAGACCAGCAATAAGACCAGCGTCCTTGGTAGCCTGTCGCTGAGAATCATTGAAGTAAGCGGGAACGGTAATGACAGCGTCGTTCACCTTAGTTCCAAGGTATCCCTCAGCAGTCTCCTTCATCTTTGTGATAATCATAGAGGAGATTTCTTCGGGAGTGAAGACCTTGGTCTCACCCTTAAACTCGACCTCGATGTTGGGCTTTCCACCCTTATCGATGATCTTGAAGGGGAAGTGCTTGGCGTCATTCTGGACCTCAGGGTCGTCAAACTTTCGACCAATCAGTCGCTTGGCGTCAAAGACTGTGTTTGCAGGGTTCATGGCTGCCTGGTTCTTGGCAGCATCACCAATGAGTCGTTCAGTGTCGGTGAAAGCCACAAACGAGGGAGTTGTTCGGTTTCCCTGGTCATTGGCGATGATTTCGACTCTGTCGTTAGCGAAATGGGCCACACAGGAGTATGTGGTTCCAAGATCGATTCCTACTGCTTTAGACATGTTGTTGTGATGTGTTGTTTTCGTGTTGTTTTTGTGTGGGTCAATTTCGGTGGAAGGCCATCGCCTTTAATACTTTCGGTGCATGTTAGATGCAGAACTTCGCGATGTTTCTCGAAAGTGGGAGAAGAGATTAGATTGAGCTTAACTTTATTTTTCGAAGCATCTGGAAACTGGTGGAATATTCTCGAAATTCATAGAAACCTGAGGAATTCTGTAGAAAATCACAAAAAAGCGAGAACTTCCTACGACAGTATGTGAGACAAGTATGTGTTGTCCATCACACCAAGAATTGCCGACGGAACAGAGGTAGAAAAAAAAAAAAAAAAATCATGATCATAATAGAAATAAAATGTGTAGCGACCCCATGGATCACTCGCCTTACCGACCCCCGTCGTGCGAGTTCCATGGGGTCGGGGCAACTTGGAAGAAGACTACAGTACATAGCCTTGATGTATAGCACAGCTAAGCTAACAACCCTCTTGACAGTCATTATTGTTCGTTCTTAGCGGGTCATATATTTTTGTTGTACTTCTTCTATTTACTATTTGTGCTAACACCAGCCCGTCATAGCTTGTTTGTGAGAAGAAAAAAGATCGGCTGATTACTAAGGACTGAGTCACGCTATTAAAAATCCAACAGATGCACTGAACTTGTCAGTTTCCTGCTATCATTTTGATACTAATTTCGGCCTGTTTCTGTTTGATACACTTTTCCGATTTTTGACCATCTCGCCGTGACCCCACTTTTGGGCCTCAGCTCATGCAAAAAAAATCAAATGCAGATACGGACAGCAGAATCATGTTCCTCATGCAAATCCAATCTAATACCGAGATTAATAACCAATTCCAATGGCTTCACGATTTTGCACTTTTTTCCAGGAATCAGGCCTCCAGAGAATTTCTGAATACCCTATTCTGCTTACTAATACATCAGACCATAGAATAGTAGCCGTGATGACTAATCACGCATATTGTAGCTGGAACCCAAAATGAGACTTGAAGGAGACAAAAAAGTGGAGGTATAGGACTTCATGGTATCAAAATACTCGCAAAAACCTCATTTATTCAGTGGTTTGTTTCTCTTAGACTGAAGTGTACTCCATAAGCTTAAGAAGATAAATTGACAATTAGCCCCGTATGTACTGTAGTTGAAAAGTAACCAGATAGTTTATTCTACAGAAGTGCCGTAGAAAATACAAGAGAAGTACCCCTTAAGGTTGTTTCTATCCCTATTGTCAGCAAGCCATTATTTTCAGATGAGAGTGATGGCACTAGCAAGGTATAGAGGCTCAAAAAGAAATATTTACTGGTGCCTGTTCACTACATTACAGTGGTTTTGTTGTCTCAAGCTGCTAGCTGGTTTGTCCATCTTTATCATCAATAGTGATGCGTAGTTTCATCATCAGTCTGCCACTACAGTAGTGACTTCAGTTGTCTTAGTCATCGATACATGTTGAATGGAATAACCTCAGCGTGGTAGACAGACCATCGATTCCAAGTTTACTGTAGGTGAGGTATTTGGTCAACCTGATGTCGTGTTCATAACATGGGGCTTTGGTGTAACCACTTGAGGTGAAGTGACATTGTGCGATCCACAATGGGGAGGTTAAAAGGCAGCCAATTCGAGTCATTTAATGTGTACGGGATATGTTTCCCACGAAGCGTTGACACAGTATTCAGAGTGCAGCGATGATCTTGGTGTAGATTGTGCATTCGACGACATTTGCCTGCTTAGTGGAAGAGGCTAACCTCGATGGTGCGACCCCACCACAGATCAATTCGAACAATGTGACTTGCCAGAATATAAAAACATCAGACCGCACCTGTCCTGCGGAGATAACCTCTATGAGCTCTCACAGTAGAACTGTAGAGAAGCCACTCTCTTCTTACCCTCTCAAGAGACCCCTCAACGGCAATTATCGGATTCCTCCAAATAAGCTTTGGAGGGACAAAAGATCGAGATCTCGCGAAGGTGCGCCAAGACTCGTCTCTGCACCCTGCTGCTGGTGATCCCAGCCAATGTTACATTGGCAACGGGTATACTGGCCCGCGGATAGTGGATAAATCGGTTGGAGCGGGAAGATTACGGTTGTCGGTTGCTTTTCTAAGGCCTGGAACATCATTGGGACGATACGAGGAAGTTTCACCACAGGATCAAGACTTTCACCAGTGGCACAGCGAGAGCCCCGGCGTCTCTATACCAATGCCACAGTCCACAGCTTGATGAATCGTGCCCTCTGAGAATGCAACGGCAGTCGTACAAGTACGAGCACACTGGGGTGGTACATACTGAATCTACTTTTGATGATGTCGCGCTTAGTTGCGTACAGTATGTAGGCGAGCTACTCTTCTTGTAACTCTCCATGATCTGTACGGAGTACATACAAAGCAAAGGTACAAGTACGACATAGGACTGAGACATTCTCCCGAGACTGTTGTCCGGCTGATGTGATAGTACGGCTTGGGAGGGTACTTACCCATTGTGCCCTCCTCATTATTAGTGTGCACCTTGTGTCTATGAACCAGGCCCTCAATTATGGACTTAAGCTACTATGTAATTTGTAAATGGCGAGGCCTCGAACTTTTCCGCTTTTGATACTCACCCGCAATGCACCGCGCTGGCCCTGCTTTCAGGCAGTTGCTTAGAGTTGTGCCATTGAGTTGCCTGCATCCAAGTCACCCCACTTATTCTGCAACCTAGCCCGGTCAGGTACGTTCAGGTACATTCCTAACGCTTACCCCCCACCCTACGAGCTGACCTTGTTTGCTAAGGCAAGGGGTACCATGCAGTAGTTCGTCATTCCCGGCTTGGTAAGCCTTGGCAACCCCATAACTTCGTGCGTATATCGACAGACCGAGCCGTCTGTGCATGCTGTAGGTCTGATTGGATCAGGATTTTTCATCATCGACAGTGATCGGCAAAATCTAAATGAGCAGTGCTTACAGAAGGGTCCTGGTAACTGCTGCGTGATGTTACAGTGAGAGAAGGCAAAGAAAATGAAGATTTCTGCATGGTGAACAATTCCGGAAAACACCCACTCCGAAGACGAGCTACAAACAATACCTCTCGAGTCTTCAACTTTGCCGGACCCTGCTCAACTCTAACCTTCAGGGTAACACTGGGAGTTGTCGATGTGGGGTTAGGTAATCTACCAGCTACCATGATTCTAAAACCATGATTCTGTACCGACCAAGTCCTGGACTAACCGGGTCTCATCGAGTTTGGTGAACAGCTAATTAATGTTACCACCCTACGAGAATACCCTTGGGCAATATATGTCCTGAAACCAGTTCAACTCATGTCACCAGCCACCCAGCATTAAACCTTGCGATCTTCGTAAGTTCTGCAACCACACGGGCATCAATGAAACGGGTTCACGTTGGTAAAGAGGTTGAGGACTTTAAGCATGGGTGATCTTAGAGACGTTCTGAAACTGCAACTAAAACCCCCTCTTGATTAGACCCACTCCAAGCACATGTCCATATATTGCATCCTAAGCTGAACAGCTCTCCACCCCTTCTGCTCATGTCGGTCCAGGCTCATGCGTGTCTAACCGACCGTACTGCGCGCATTGTCTAATTGTCCTGCAAGAGCACTGTGGGTCTATCCAGAAAGAGTTTAAAGACGCACCCTATCGTCGCTACTTCTGCAGGTCCTACATCATCCTGCCAGTATAGCTGAGAGTATAACCCCTTGGTCTGGTTGATAGATGCCGCTAGACTGTCACAACGCCATTCTACGAGAGACACCTTTTGCTGTGATCAGAGCGAGGTCAAACTTCTGGCAAAGAAAGTAGCCGGGCTTTGACCTCAACGTTATCTGGGGAGCAAAAGCAAATTGGCTGAACCTCAATGTAGATCCTCATAAAGCCAGTGCTTAATTGCCCACTATAATTGAAGTCTATCTCGTTAACGGAGTCTCGTATAATGACCCTCCTATCGCTTCCATTTACAATATAAAAGTCTTGCAGGATCCCCTCATAGGTCTGTATCATCAAACACACCTACAATGCTCTTCAGCAACCTCCTTCTTGCCACTGTCGCTGCTGCTGGCGTAGTCCATCTTCCTCTGCAGGCTCGAGAGCTTTCCGAAGCTCCTGAGCTCGCTGATCACCTCGCCGCTCGAGGTATCGAACATGACATTCAGCACATGGGCCCCATTTTCTACGAGGCTGTCGTTGAGATTGGAACTCCTGCCCAGAACGTTACCGTGTGCTTCGACACCGGCTCCCCTCTTCTGTGGGTCCCTGCTGCCAACTCCACTCAGTGTGAGAAGGACAAGGCCTGCAAATCCTCTTTCGATGTCAACAAGTCCTCCACCTGGAGCTACTTGCGTGAGTCCCACCACTGGGGCGGTATTGGAAACTGGGGTCATGAGACTGTCACTTACGCCGGACAGACCCTCAAAAACTTCCAGGTCTGGGCCTCCAAGGACAGAATGGCCAACGCTATGGGCATCTTTGGCCAGTCTGGTGAAGATGATCCCACTGCCTCTTTTGTCCAAGGTCTTGCCAACTCTGGAAAGATCTCTCGAGCTGTGTACTCCCTCAACGCCGAGAAGCCCATTTTGTGGCGAAACAAGGACACTCAGGGTGTCGTCAACAACGTCTACTATGGTGGCTTCGACCGAGCCAAGTATGAGGGACCTCTTACCACCATCAAGTGTGATCATCACGGAGGATACGCCATGCCTCTGGGTGGTCTTTCCATCAAGGGAGAGAAGGTCCAGACCGCTCGAGACCACCAGATTGTTCTCGACACTGGAGGAATCGCTCTCACCCTGCCCAACAACACTCTTAAGACTATTTCCATGAAGAATGGAGGCAACGGTGTCTGGGAGGCCCCTGGCTACTACAAGATTGAATGTGGTTCCAAGCCCGAAATCACCTACGAGTTCGGTTACACTAAGATTGATGTTGACCTGTCAACTTACGTTCTCCCCTCTCCCCATGGAGGATGCCGTCTGGAGGGTGTCAACCCAGCTGAAGACAACCGACAAATCCTTCTTAACGGTCCTCCTCTCATTTCCAAAGCTCTGCTGATTTACGACAACACTCGAGACACCATCACTGTTGGAAAGGCCAAGTACACCGATGAGTCTGACGTTGTTGAAATCACCGGAGACATTCCTGGCGCTCTTAAGTACGAGGACTGGGTGGCTGGCAAGCCTCTTCCTGCTGCTGCTTCTTCTGCCCCTGCCTCGTCTAAGACTTCCACCATTCCTGCTTCTTCTTCTGTTGTTGTCCCTAAGTCTTCCTCTGCCGCTGCTCCCAAGTCTTCTACTCCTGCTCCCAAGTCTTCTACTCCTGTCCCTAAGACTTCTTCTGCTGCTCCCAAGACCTCTTCTGTGGCCCCCAAGCCCTCTTCTGTGGCCCCCACCACCTCCAAGGCTGCTCCCCTGAGCTCTACACTGGCTGTTAAAACCACTTCTACCCAGCAGCAGCCTAGGCCTTCTCCTACCCAGCCCAAGCCTTCTCCCTCTGTGCGACAGTGGTGCTCTTGGTTCGGTACCTTCTGTATCTCTGTCGGCTCTTACTAGACTGACAACTTCATTTATTCTTTAGCTTCTTGATTTCGCAATATATATGTTTGCACTCATTATCGGACTCGGAGAGAACCGTAGACAGTAGACAGTGGAAGGGTGTTATCGTGAAAAAGACAACTATTCCAGGTATAGAGCTAAGCTACAGTAAATGAAGAGCTGATTATTCCATAGTTCTGAGTTTTGTATCCAAAATAGGAATGAATAACAGAGCACCCTTTATTCTCCTTCGATTTGCCTAATTCATTGCAGTTTCCTCGTCACCTTCCTCCACTTGCATCTGAACAGTTTTCCATAGATTCTACCCCACCAAAATAAATTACGACTTCGCATATTCACGATAGCGCACACTACTGGGTCTCATAACGATGAACACATCTCAAGACGGGGAATCGGGTTCAGATACATCTGATGCCACGCTGATCCATCGCCCTGCCGATATGTGTCACAAGAGGTACGGTATGGAGCCTGACAATGGATTTTTGCCTGAGTTCTGGAGTGGGTACACTCTCTCACCGAAAAACAGAATTGACAAAATCGTCTTTGGAAGCTGTGAGGTCTGGAGCAAGTACTGTGAGAGCCACGGACTTGTTCTGCTGGTTGAACTGACCTCTGGGCAAATCGATGGTCGATACTTTGTGAGCTTTGTGGGAAAAGATTCAAATGACGACAACGTTCATCTGGCGTTTGCAATCATGTGCCACAACAGAAGTGAGGACTTCTCGTGGCTCTTTGACATGATCAAATTGCAGTATGAAAACTTCTGTATACTCCTTCCTGAGAGAATTTACTCGAGTGGAATGCAAACGTGCTACGAGACCCTTGAGAAGGAGTTTCCTAGCAGCCACATAGGTTTGTGGCTCATGGAAATGTTCGGGGACTTCGTGAATACATGCTTGGAGGGAGTGGTACAGGATACTGAGCGGAGATTTGTCAAGCTGGGGCTGAAGAATGAAGAGCTTACGCGAGACGAAAAAACATTTGTGGAAATCATGTCTGCCTGGTACGATATTCTTGAATCAAACTGCAGAAAAGAATTCCAAGCCCAATGGAAAGCTTTTCGAGTCAATTACAAAAAGAAGTACCCACACATTTGCTCTTATCTCAAAAACCAATGGATCAAGCCCCACAGACGCATTTTGACTTCTCCCTGGGCAAGGTACGAGATGGAGTTTGATCACAACGCCTACATGGATGGCGCTGGGGAATTTCTTGGAGCAGCCACTGATCTAATGAAGCTGGAAGATCTTGTTGAAACTGTCATTGCTGCTTACAGAGGAAAAAATTCGTGGAAAGGCAATGTTCATCAACAACAAAAGGAGTTCAAAGGTGATACGCGAGTCATTCGACTTCTTCAAGATGAAGCTGATGAGCCTAAGGTTAATGACACGAGTAAAGATGAAGAGGAGAATGAAAAGGAGAATAAAGAGGAGGAGATGGGGGACAAAGAGGTGGAGAATGAAGAGCAAGTGGAGAAGGAGCAAGAGGAGAAGACTAAGAAGAGACTTTCATCCGGTGATCGTCCTAATGATCTTGATGACTCTCCTAAGCGCCCCAAGCATCCTGGAGGGAAACCCCACAATAGAGCCCTCCACGAGGAAGTTCCGACCCCTTCGAAGGACTCTGTCGAGGAGACGCTGCAAGAGAAGGACTCTGTTGAAGAAGAGTCTGCTGAGGAGATGCTCCCAGAGAAGGAGTCTGCTGAGGTGATGCGTCCAGAAAAAGAGTCGCCTTTGAATGAAGAGTCTACACCATATGCCAGTCCAAAGTCGCCATATTCCAGTCCAACTTCACTATATGCCAGTCCAAATTCACCATATACCAGTCCAACTTCTCAGCGTTCGTTTGGGGACTCAGACTGTATCATCCGATAGTACTTCTGCTGAAAATAGATTTGGAAGAAAACAAATTTTTCTCGTGTCACACCGAATAAGTACTGTAATTACTGCACTGTAGTGACTCCAAGGTGGTTTTCTAGTAACTAAGTCACTGGTGGGAATTCCTCTATGGAAATATCTTCACCTGGCAAGCTGTGTGCCTCCTGAGCTCTGTAAGCGAGTCCACCTGACGGTGTACTCAGTATCGGACCAAGGTGTCCCCCTAAAAGTGTTGTTGACAAGTTTATTCATCTTTATACATAATAAATTACACTGAACATCTTCACATAGACGTCAGAGTCGACCATTTTCAGATATGCTGTACATTGCCTTCCGTTTGGCCCAGTCCGCTTTCACACGGATGATGTCCTCAATGATAGAGCGCTTATCCCTGTAGACACTTCCTGTGGTGACTTTATACAGTTCGTGATAGAGATAGAGGTTGATCTTCCCTTCGTCTAGGTACCTAGCTAGAAGCCTTCTGATGATCCGTTGTCGTCGCATCCATAGTACCAACTCAGGCGCTTGTATCTTTTCAGAGCCTGTCTCGTGCCTTCTGTGTAGTATCGTCATGGTGAAGAATTGATGTTGCTGAGGTTGCAATCAATGGTCTGCCGATTACTACTGTTACCAGACTGCTTGATGATGGATTTATTAACAGAATGATTCTTACGGCTCCATATATACAATCACTCTTTCTGCGAAGATGACCAGGCATCGTGATCATGGGGCTCATGAGTCACACACACAATGAGTCATTCCTCTTGCTTTGTGGCAATCAATTATGAAATAACCCCCGTTCGTGCCATGCATCTAGTGACATATCCCGAGATAATCCAGAATTTGCCACCTAGTCACACTGATCTCACATTTGTCAGTCATACCAATACCTGTACTCTGTAGGTGAAAGAAGGTTGTGTTGCCTCGGTAACTCATCAAAACCTTCAACTGTATAAGCTTTCAGATAACAACTTGAATGCTCGAGGGTCAAAAAATGAGAAATACAGGCGTTGTTGTTGTAAATTAATATGTATTTAATTCATCAATATTATGTCTACTGTACCCGTACTGTCATTGTTCTATGATCAATTGAAACCGTTAGAAAAATCGCTTGCTAAGAAATTCAGTTTTATGCACTTCAATGCAGTCCCACAACTTGGAAAGCAAGATATCACGAGCAGTAATTGTTCGTTATTATGTATTGATATTTATGCTAGCTTCGCGAATCAGTTTACTTTTTTTCAACATAACACCTCATTGATTAATTTATTACACCTAACTACTGGTCTTGCGGGCCAGCCTCGCAGCCGCTCTCTCTGCCCTAGTTTTCGGAGCAGCTGCCTCCTCTCCTGGCTCTTCAGCTGTCGTCGCTCCTGGCTCTTCAGCTGTCGTCGCTCCTGGCTGAATGACAGCGTTTGGGCGCGAAACTGGCTTGCTGGCCAGCCTCGCAGCCGCTCTCTCTGCCCTAGTTTTCGGAGCAGCTGCCTCCTCTCCTGGCTCTTCAGCTGTCGTCGCTCCTGGCTGAATGACAGCATTTGGACGCGAAACTGGCTCCTCGCTGGCCAGCCTTGCAGCTGCTCTCTCTGCCCTAGTTTTTGGAGCAGCTGCCTTCTCTCCTTGCTCTTCAGCTGTCTGGGCTCTTGACTGAATGACAGCCTTTGGACGCGAGACTGGCTTCTTCGTGGCCGCCGTCTTCTTGGTGACACGTCGTGCTGAGTTTTCAGTTGCTCGCTTGGCTGCTGGCTTTTTGGTGGCCCGTTTGACTGGTTGTACTGGCTCCACCATCTCTTCTTCACTCTCCAACACCAGTAGTCCTTCGTCAGTTTCATTGGAAGGTTCAATGACGTTGAGAACCTCCTCCTCGATTTCAGAGAGAATGTGTGGCTGACAATCTTGGTGCATGTCTGACTGCGAATCGTACTCGCTCTCTAGCCGTTCCCTGAGTCGAGTCATGGGCGAAGGGCCCAAAACTTGGTTGCTGGGACCTGAGGCCACGTTTCCACTGGCTACGCCAGCCTGAGGTGAGGCACGACGAGGTGTTTCGATAACAGCTTGGGGAGGCATCTCAGAAGGGTTTTGTAGAGAGGGTTGAGAAACCTCCGTGAAAAGTACCTCAGAACTGGGTTGAATAGATGGTTCGTGGATGGACCGAGTTGGAGTAACTGACGCTGACGGTGGAGGAACCTCTGGGGCTGACTGGGAAGCTTTTGGATCTGACTGTGGAAGTGAGGATTGGCAAAGAGATTCTGGGGCTGGCTGAGATGAAATCTCAAGTGCACACTGAGAAACCTCTTGAGCTGAAAGTTTCAGTGATTCAGACTGAGAAGGAACTTGTGGCGGAGAGCACAAATCAATAACAGGCGGACGGAAGGGCTGGCTGAACTGAAAGACCTCGTCCGGATCAGAAAGCCTGTCGGAACGCGAAGACGATTCACGTGGGCCAGGTTGGGGTTCCCTTTTAGGGGTCGTCATAGAAGCTGTTGTCACCCTGGCAGGTGCTCTGAATGTCGAGGTGTTGCTAATGACAATTCCTCGACTGTTTGACGTTGTCGAGGAAGATGTCGCAAGTCTTTCACTGCCAACTCCTCTCGAGAGCTGTGATCCGCCCCTGCCTCGCAGGGCAGCAGGTACGCCTCGAGCAGAAGTGACGGTATTCACGTAGTTTCCTCGAGGTCCTTTGAAAAGAGCATCAACATCAATTACGTGAGCTAGTACTTCAGGGGGTAAAACCGTCTTGTCCTTCACTTTAGGCTCCCTCTTCTTAAGTCTTTCGATGTGCTCCATGATATTGGTTTCGTCCAAGTCTTTGATCTTCATCAGCTCTTCTGTCTGGAGCTCGATGGAATTTCTCACGAACGAACTGATAGCAAACTTGTCGTCCTTGTCAACAAAATCAGCCATTGCTTCACCAAGCCCAGACAAGGAGAGCATGGAAAGGGATTCTCCTCCCATGCAATCTTCCACGAGCTTCTGGACTTTGACGTTTTCGAGAGCTGGATGGTCATACGGAAACACATCTGGTGTACCTTCGCGTCCCTTCCCCTTCTTCATTCTCAAGAGAGTCTCATCGGAATCTTTCTTCTTGTAAAAAAGAACCACGTCGTTGATGTTCGCGACGCGATCAACGTATTGATTAGAGAAACGTCGAGAATTCTGTACCTCGTAGCCTCCAGAGTACTCCACGCGCAGGCGAATCAATGGCAGAGGAGGTGTTCTGATGAACGTTGCCTGTGGGTCTTCTTCTGTTTGTGCATTGTTGGTCAGCCAATCAACATTAGCACTGGCAATCATACCCTCAATCTCCCTGTTGAGATACCTCGAGATCTCTTTCCAGGCATTGACTCCAGGGGCAATACCTGTTTGGCTCAACACAACTGTCTTCATACGGAACGGCCTCACAGTTTTGAGCCTATGCTTCTCAAGCACGTATCGAGTTCCAGTGACACACAGAACAAACGCATACTTGGGTTTTGTTTCCGCCTCACATAAAGATGTCGCCACAGAAGAACCAACCTGTAGAATATCGAAGCCCTTGTCCACACACATCTCAGGCTCTGGGATACATTCATGTTCGTGGCCCCAAACAATCATGTTGAGAAACGCAGGCAGGAATTTGGTAGGCAGGTACGACGTGTCTATGTGCGACGTTCTGTTCTGATGAACCGCCATCAGAGAGAACCAATCATTCCCGTCTTTGGGACGCAGAAACTCCACGTTTCCTGAGACAAAGGTTTGGAACAGACGTGTATCTCTGACATTGGCAAGACCGTACAGGGCTAAGTTGGTAGAGCCCTTCCTTAGTAAAATGGGCGCCACCGTGATTGCGTCATTCTGCTTGACAACCCCGAAATGGTTGATGAGTGCTGTTGCTGCTAGAACGTCGTTGGGACACAAAGAGGCTTCGCCGCCTGAATCGTCGTGGTTGCCCGATATCGAAAAAACGGGTACAGAAACATTGTAGTTGGGATCTTCGTAGTTGAGATAGTCGGGGTTGGGCTGGCGTGTACTCAAAGACGGATCACTGAGCAGCTCGAGCTCACAGGGCCTATCACCCATGCAATTCTCACGCAGGGATGTGATGACCTGATACAAGGAGTTTCGGCTGGGCCTGTTGACGTGGAAGAGGTCGCCTGCCTGTAGTACCATGTCAACATCTTCTGTTCGTGCGAGACTCATTATCTCGTGAAAGGTCTTCCACGAGTCGTCTCTGCGAATGGGATCTTGCTCGTTGTAGCCAACATGATTGTCGCTGGTTATGAGGATGCGTATGGTGTCTGGTCCGGATGTCGACATATTTTGCTGGTTGCGGTTGAAAGGAAAACATGTAACAGCGTCTATATAAAGACGTGTCTCTTGGCCTCATCTCTCCGACTTTTGAGGCCATCACCACCTTGTAGATGTAATGCGCCTCTTGTAAGTCACCTGGACTCAAAGAGCTGGCCATAGCGTGGCCTGCCGTAAGCGTGAAAGCTGCATGATAAGGGGTCTTATCGTGAGCGAGCAATTGTTTGCTCAACGATTGTGCTGGTGCTTGTGGTCGCCCTCAGTACTTGATCTTCCGTCACAGACATAATTGGTGTTTGGTATGCAACTGGTATGCAAGAGTTCTGAACAGGGAAGGTTTTCGCGGTTGTTTTTTTATTCTTAAGATACATTATAGCTATATACCTAGAGCCGGTTATTGGCGTTCAATGAATCTTACACTGCATAATCGTTTTCGGGGCTCGGGTCAGTGGGTCAATGGTGAATAGTTCCACGTCGGTGTGCGCCTGTATCGAATCTGTGTCATAYTTAAACAAGAAAGATGCAAAAAAGTGAAATGTGAAAGAAACTGAAGGGGAAGTGAGTTGTCGACTCGTTGTCGTTCGTGGTGCCGACGGGTCGGGCTTGGAAGTGGGCCTAGGACTCGGATGACGAGATTACTGACTKGTAAARGGAGTCTGTGTCTCGAAAARTTGTCACAAGGGCGAGATGCAAAAAATTGTAGGTGTGTGCTCGTTTGTACTCCATCGTTTGAAGGGGCTTCCTAGCGTTGATCGTGGATTGTAGATGATCATCGTGGCAGGGGTGAGGGTGTGTCGGGAAAATGGATCTTTCGCCGAGCTCTCGGGAACACTACAAGTAGCGAACCGGATTATGGGTTGTTGCAGCTCTAAGCGCTTTGCTTGCATACGCGCATCTTAGAACGCCCAATACGACATGCGTGGGCGACCTCAGCGCGATTATGCACTCACCAGTGGTGTGCAGATGTTAAAAACCCATCTTTGGCCTCCAGTCATTTGTGGTGAAGGCGCAAACGCGAAGCGGACGCGTATTTCTGTGGCTTACTTTTGTATCACCTACAAGAACGAGTACAAGAACTTGTGCCCTTGTTATTTTTTTTATAATCACATAATACATTAAACTTTATAGAATATGAGAAAACTACGAAGTGTCTCACTGTAAGGTAAGACGTGTTCAATGCTATGTTGCAGAACATCTCCACCCGATTATCGGGAAAACTTGAGGTGAAAAAACCCTAGAGGTGAAGATAGAATTGTTATGGTTCTCATACTTGTACTTGTACTTGTACCAATGCAGGTTGCATCGGTGGTCAATTTTGTTTCCTCACAGCATGATTGGAACAGCTAAGTTGTCCTCATATACAAGTACAAGTCGAAGTGCATTATCTGGAGCCTCTATTTGTAACAAGGGATAAGGTTTGCGGTTAAGGTTTACAAGTACATGTGATCTCGCGATTCGGTCCTGTTTGTGCAACCACGAGCCATCAACACCACACGACGACAAGACAATCAGTATTTGAGCAGCTCTGAAAAACATCGTCGCCACACATCACCACGGCTGTTGCCTACTTGTAAGATGGTATGAGCTCACAACCCCAGGCATTTCTTCTGGGAGTACACAACGGGGGATCTGATAAGACCAAGAGCCGCTCAACACATTTTGTGTGGGCTTATGCAGTGCTGGCACCAGTATCCGTAGGCATGTTCCACTGAGACTCACCCGGTAGCTCGCAATTACCACCTAAATATCAGCTACTTGTACTGATGGTGGCCAGTGCATTATTCTTCGAGTGTGTTCCTATAGATTCTCTCACCCTTGAGTCGACCTTGGGTCCTCGAGTGCCACACGTCCATACAAGTCCTGGGTAGGAATTCGGACTCCGATAGCTCAACGAGATCCGGATGCCCCACGGGCCGGTTTTATCTAACTCAAGGTTATCTTCGAGCATGAGATGATGTGTGGCTTGCGTGGTTACACAGCTGAGTTCAGCCACAGTAGAATGCTCTTACCGGTAGTGCAGGTACAAGTACCACTGCCACGACTTGTAAAAGACAGTAGTTCAAGCAGAGAATCAACAGAGACAATTATAATAGCTTGCTTACCGCAATCCCTGTTATCGGGTGTACATTGGCGTGATCATACAATTCAGCTGATCTCACGTCCACCTTTGTTGCAACCTAAGAGGAGCTCGGCAAGGCCTCAGACCAAGCACTCGTGCCAAGATACTGTAAGTGAATTTTAGCAACGTTCCTAAACACACTAGCGTTGCGGGTATTACCGGTTACTTGTGCTTTTACCACGATGTTCGTTCTGAGCGAGCCTGGCCGACCAAAAGTGCATGTCAATTGTCATTAAGGGACTCACCTTGACGGGGAATCCGCCACGAGAAGACACGAATCATTTCAATAACCACAACGTCGGACAGTATTACAAAACCTTTTACGGGTTACATGGTTTGTACCTACTGTAGGGAGCTATCTTCGAGTAGTGCACGGGTCGATCTCCACTATCTCCATTGTGGCTGTATCCAAGCCACTGCAATCGGTTGTGGCTGTTATGAAATCACCTTGATTCACCATAGCCACGTAGGTATATTTCCATTCAAATAGACCAATACATCTCTGGATTAGCCACACAAATGTTCGAATCTATCAATATATTCCGCATTCTTCCACCTGTCAAGGAACCGTCGCCGGAGCTCTACCAGCGGGTGCTCGAGAAGTATCCAAAGTACCGAGAAGAGGAAAAGGATCAAGGCTTGGAGTACCGCGATGAAGCCGACAGATCTCGATGGTCTTTCTTCGACGAGTATGAGTACAGACTACCAAGACTCACATCGACCAAACCACTGAAGCGATTTGGATGGTTTGATCCTGACGACACACCTGCAGAGAGAAAGCTCATCATGAAGCTGGACATCATCCTAACATTCTACTGTTTCGTTATCTACTGGATCATGAAGTTAGATCAGGCAAACATCAACAATGCCTATGTTTCGGGTTTGAAAGAAGATATTGGACTCGGAGGAAATGATCTCGTCACGATCCAGGCCCTTTATTCAGCAGGAGCTATCATCTTCCAGCTCCCATTCATCTACATCATTCCCAAGTTTCCCAAAAACTACATCTTGCCCATAATGGTCTCTGGGTGGGGTATCATGACCCTTCTGCTTTTCGAAGCCAAGAATCCTGCAGGAGTGAAGGCACTGAGATTTTTTGTGGGCGTCTTTGAAGCCTCATGGTATCCACTAATGCATTATATGCTGGGTTCGTGGATGAAACCTCGTGAGATCAACCGAAGAGCTGGCTTTGTATACTGTGCTCAGTTTTTGGGCACAATTACCTCGGGTTTACTTGCTGCTGCTGCAATCACAAATCTAGATGGTTACTTGGGACATAAAGGTTGGCAATGGATGTTCATTCTGGATGGAATCATTACTCTTCCAGTTGGGATCCTGGGTATCTGGATCCTCCCAGGCACACCTTATAGATGCAGCTCTATTTTTCTCACGGAAGAAGAGGTGGTCCTAGCACGAGAACGACTTAAGCGAGGCCCCAACGACAATCACCAGCTGAACCTCTTCGATAAGCAGCTTTGGAAGAATATTCTCACTTCTTGGAAGCTATGGATCCCTATGTGTGCAGATGTCGCGTTTTGGTGCTCTTGCCAGGTCCCTTCCAGTGGTGCCTTCATCCTATGGCTCAAGTCGCTAAATAGATACACTTCCGCAGGCGTCAACAACATGTCAACAATATCCCCGGCCTTGGGCTTTGCTTGGGTGGCGATTGTGGTCACTATCGCAGATTACGGCAACAGATGGATGGGCATTGTTTTTGCTGAGATCTGGGTAATCATTGGAGCAGTCATATTGGCAGTTTGGAACGTGCCTGAGTCAGCAAAGTGGTTTGCCTGGTGCACTTCCTACTTCTCTATCAGCATGTCAGCTTCTTTGTACTCGTGGATCAATGACATTTGTCGTCATAATGCTCAAGAAAGAGCCATTATCCTGTTGCTGGTCAATACTATGGCTCAGACATTCTCAACATGGACCTCAGTGGTTGTCTTCAAGACGGTTGAGTCGCCACGGTTTTTAAAAGGTTACTGCTTCACAGCTGCCCTGTCTTTCGTTTTAGTGTGCCTGGTATTTGTTATGCTCGCTTTCTACAAGTGGCAGGAGCGAAAAGATGCCAGGCTGAATGGCATTGTTATTTACAACTCTAGGCTGGCAGAAACCGTCGATACGATAGCAGCAGCCTCTGACAGCGACCAAAAGCTGGAGATCATTGAAGAGAAATATAGCATTTAATAGAACTGAAGGGTGTAACTTAGTATGGCTTCATTAGCTGCAGAGCACCAAACGGTAGCGGTACACCCGCTGCAAAACTCTCTATGATGAATAAATTTAGTTACAATGTCATCCTCACGTAAAATGGGCCAGCAGTTGGTTGTATTCAATTTATGCTGTGAATCACAAAGAGCTGACAACCCCTTTTTTTTCTTGTACGAGTAGCTAATCAAGTACAAGTACGATACCCCCCTTACGGAATACTCTATGCGAATACGTTCCTTCCATCCCCCAACATAACCCAAATACACAAACATCTGCTGCCAACACGCCTTCTAGTAAAGCGCCTGAATGGTGATTCCGCGCTACCCCTCGAAACCTTCGCTTCCTCATTCGTCACACCATCTCCTCTTTTGAGAATAGAGACCACAAACCCATGGACCTTAATTTTACAGGACACAAACATGACTACGGTACCGGTACCGGTACTGGTAGCTCCAGTACTGCGCACGACACTCCGCAACACCATAGATGATGTGCAGGTACTCTCATTCCCACTGCTTGACCTCATTTGAGACCGCCACCACTACCAATCGCCTGAGTTTTGCAGTTGTAGCTTGTGTGATCCGAGAGCTCCTCATTGCAACGAAGTTTATGGTATTAAGGTAGCGGGGGCTTGAACAAGGGAAGTTATTCTTACCGGGGAAGGAGTGGTATCGATACACGTGCTGGATAATCAGCCATCTACTACAATACCGTCAGCACCGGCGGTTCCTTGTACCTACTACGAGTATGTACAAGTTCTGATAAGTATTTACATACATTCATAGAACTTTTATTAGATACAAAACAGCTGACATGTGTCAACCAAATTAAAGAAGAAGAGCGCCGATAGCACCGACGAGAGCAGCTCCGGAAAGAGTGACAAGGGTAGCTCCGTTGACCTCCTTGGAGGGGATGACGGTAGGAGCGGTGGTGTTGCCTCCTCCGATGACGCCAGCGCCAGAGCCGGAAGTGGCAGAAGCAGTAGAGTTGGCGTAAGCCTGAGTAGAGTTCTTCTCAGCAGCAGGACCCCAGACCTCAGCAATCTTGGGCAGAATCTTGTTGCCGGAGATACCAACAGCGTGGATGTCAGGAACAGGGATGGCGATGGTGTCGTCCATGAAGTAACCGGGCTGAGAAGCGTTTCGGTACAGACCCTCGGTGGAGACGTTTCGGTTCTTGATGTGAAGCTCGTCGGCAACGAACTGGAAGACGTTAGCGTTGACATCATGTCGACCAAGATGGGGGAGCTCCCAGTTAGCCTGGACGGTAGCCAGGTTGGAGTAATGGTCGTAGAAGGTGTCGTCGGTGGTTCCTCGGAGGTGGTCGGGGATAGCTCCACCAAGCAGAATGGCGAAGATGGAGTTGGGGTCCTTGTAGGTCTCGTTCTCATCGAAGGTGATGATGATAAGACTGTCCTTGGCAAACTCGGTGTTGTTGAGCAGAGGCTTGACCCAGTTGGTCACGTACTTGCCGGAGACGGAGATATCGGTGTCATGGCCATCGTTGGTCATGTTGGGGGTGAAGAAAGCCCACTGGGGCAGGTCCTTGTTCTTGAGGTCCTTCTCGAACTCGGTGTAGTTCTTGATGTTGCCGAGGTTGTGGGGCTTGGACACAACGGAGTCGTAGATGATCAGAGGGTTGTGCTTTCGGACGTAGTCGTTGGCGTAATCGGACTGTCGAGAGTAGTTGAAGCCCTCGAAGCCAGTGTGGGGCTGGTGCTCCTGGTACTCGGCCCAAGAGATGTTCTTGGAGTCGAGCAGGTCAACAACAGTGGACACGTTCTCAGGGACTCGGAGGAAGGCATCATCGAAGATACCAAAGTAGTCACCACCGACAACACCAACGTAGTTGGGCTCGGAAGGGTGAGTAAGACCCCAGTAGTTGGTCAGAGTGATACCCTGCTTCTGGAGGGTGACAAGGTCGGGCTGGTCGTGAGCCTTCCACTTGTCAGTGTTCTCAAGCCACACCTGGTAGAACTTATCAAAGGCCTTACCCTTGACGAGGGGCTTGTCCTTGAAGGAGTTGGTGACAGCAGTCTCAGCGGCCTTGGCAATGTCGGTGGCCTTGGGGTTGATGGTGGAGAACTTGGGGGTTCGGGTAGCCTTGGAGACGATCTCATCGTAGGCGCTGTAGTCGTTATGGGCGGTAGTCTGGGCAGACACACCGGCCACAATGGCAAGGAGGGTGATAGGAGCAAAGAGCATAGCGAGTGTAGTTGTTGCTTACCGCTCCAAGCTAGGCCCCATGGAGTTTATATACATGTTGAAAGCGAGGACAATTTCGCGATCCACGTGTTTCCACACCTCCATCTGTGGAGCTCGTCAATACACTCTGAGTTGGGTGATTTAATTATTGAATCTAATTTTGTGGAGGTAATTAGATTCATCCTCATTGGTCGAGTGTAGTTACCAACGTAATCGAGAAATCGTGCATATTGGGTTAACGGGGTGAGCTTCCTCACACAATGGCCCAATTGAAGAGTAAATTCGCTCTATGAGCATTCCCCAGCTTCACATCGAAGCACACCGTTGCCAAGCGAATCGCTCGCACCTGGCGTGCATGGCGTTATCACATTAGTACCTTAATTCACGCTATTTGCTGCTCAGAGGCAGTACTTGCGTCGTGTGAAGGTGGAGATCAACCTAAAAAAAGCTTGGCCCCCTTAGCGTTCGGGTTGTCCTGGGAGTCATGGTTAAGGTAGAACCGTTGATTGGCTCCCAACCAAATAAGCATTTGATGTGAGACAAGAACTGAGACTCCGGTGAAGTGGTGAGCCACGGAAGATCGGGGCCATTTACGGCGAGGTTAGCGACATCGAGCCGTGTTGGGCGAACGGCACACTTCAGAGTTCACGTTGGCTAGGGTCTGGCACACCAAAGGGATTGAAAATGATCGGCAGACACTCGGGTTAACCCTTGACACTACTCAGTAGTATGTACGAGTACGGAGTACCGGTGCGAGCAGGGGTTACTCACCCGTTACTTCTACCAAACCTCTTTCCGTTTGAGCCTCTTGTTATTCACACTGAAATCCAAATTGGATATCGTTTTTTCCTGGCAGTTTCATGTCAGGAAACAAACAATACTTGCACGTAGGCATCAAAAGCGCCACCAGAGGAAGCACTCGTATCGACAGATACGGGTGCATACTGACATTTTTGAGTCTGTCAATATGCAGCCTCCAAGACGTGGAGAGCCAAGCCAAGAAACGACAGCTGCAAGGGAAAACCGCTCAACCCCCTATGCATGCCAAGAAAAGTGGTCGTGTGTACGAAAGGTACCTGTCTCATTAGCAATAAAGCGGTCCAGGATGCTATACCATACGACATCACATAGTGCGACCTGGCACACACTATTCCGTGGAGTTTTTCCCGAAATAAGCTACGCATGGGGTAGCTTAAGAAGTCGATGATTCAAGATCCAATA
Source organism: Yarrowia sp. JCM 30695 (assembly GCA_001602355.1). Lineage (NCBI taxonomy): Eukaryota > Fungi > Ascomycota > Dipodascomycetes > Dipodascales > Yarrowia > Yarrowia sp. JCM 30695. The sequence goes on from BCLX01000001.1 coordinate 4,799,314, forward strand.
GGAACAATGAGTTTGAACCAGTGCTAAAGCAGCACGGCTTCTGCTTTCTCGATACCCCTGCACTGTATTTCACGAAGAATAGATGGCTGCTGAGCCAAATATGTCGATTGTTTTCGAGGAAGTGTTCATAATAATGGTGGGATATCACCGATACTCGTTGGCATTAGTTGTCAGCTCTGGCTGGTCGTCGATAGGGGTGATGTCTACCTACCCTTCCTCTACGGGCGTTGACAACAAAGTTTCGAGGCTGGGGTTGGCTGCCTTTGACGCGAAGTTAACAGTGTAACCTTCCTTTCATGTGGATGTCGAAGCCAAAGGCGCCCGATAGCACATCAACGGAGTCCTGCTAGAGAGCTCAATTGTGTGATTGTGGCACACTCTGAGAAAATGAGTACGTCGCCACCCTGCTGTTACTTTGTTCTAGACTTCCGAAATGAGTTAAAACCGGTGGGGGCCGCTGTGGGGGGTGCATTGCAGCTGTGTCGAACAGTCCTACCGGTAGGTTTCAAGATACTGTACCTCTGGCACAGAGTGTGTTGTATATGTGAGGTGTGTTATCTGGCAAGCTTGTGTAATAAGTGATCTGAGCCTCGAGCATTCTGTTCATCTTCTACAAGTTCCATCTGTGTTGCTGAAGATAATAACATGTATATACGACTGGCATGTGACCTTTCGGACCCCTCCAAACGGTGATGCATTAGCCACAAGTTACGCTACAGATACAGGTACGGAGTACTCGTACCTTACAACTAAAGACAACAACCTTCTCATACCAATACGACTTTCTGGACACACACACTTAATTAACTATTGATAGGGGATCTGATGTTCAGGGGAACGGACCAAGCATCTGAGTAATTCTACCTGAGGCAATAGCTTGAACGATCCTCTCTCTACCACACACAACAATATGGGCCCATCTGTGACGGCTCGCGAACTCTCTGGCAATCTGTTTAGTACTCTCATCAATCGGTTTCGCCTGCAGGTTGAGAAACAGAACGGTTCTGCTCTGATGGGACTCTCCTGCATCACTTTCGTTGAAGCAGATCTTACCAGTCAAAGCTTCTAGCTGTTTGTTGGTGTAGACAGTCTCAACGAAATTGGGCTTCTGCGAATAGACCATTAACTGCGTGCTCTTATCCTCGATGGTTCTGCCCATGATCACGAATACGGCCAGCATATCAGAAAAAGCAGTTTTTCGAGAATGGTAAAGACTGAGAAGATTATGGTTCTTCAAAGAGATCGAAGAGACGTTTGTTCCAAGAGCACGAATTCTCTTCCTGTACTTAGCAAACTCATAAATATCTTGGGTGTCGGGAATATCGGAGTCCGCCTCTTCTCGCTGCACAAGGTAGTCAGGCCAGTCATCGATGACAGCTTGTCCCCTGAGAATGTCTTCGATGAATGCCGTCGACAGACAAGGCCAGCCCATGGACAGGGCTTGGAGGAACTTCGGAGTTCGACTGTAGTCTTTAGCGATAATGCAGCCAAACGTCTTTTTCTGAAGAGCATCTCTTTTGGCCACGGGCTCTCGGTATTTCCAGTAGAAAAGAGATTCGAAGTTCTCGTAAACTTTACCGCCTCTCGCAGTGATTGTTTCTCTAAGCTTTTCGAATTCGTCCAAGTCCTCGACTTCGACACTGGTGCTGGTCGTAAGAAAAATACATCCTTGAAGGACCTTGTTGCTCACTTTAATAGTGGAGTCTCTATCTTCACTATCGTCTGGAATTGTCGTGCCTTTCTTAGTGTTTTTGGAGCGCACGTTGTTTGCTTTCGAGCGAGAATTGTTGGCGAAGCGGTAATTCACGGGGGCCCTCATTCTTGCCTGTCTCATCTTTCCACGGTTTCCTCGAGGAGGACTGCAAGGGTTGGACGGATTGATCAGTTTTTGGCCAACAGAAACCTGGACTGTGGGTTCATCATCCGCGCCACGCGATGTGGGGATAGACTCTGGCTCATTATCGTTCGACAGATTCTTGAACGGCAAGGGGCGGGCGCATGTTGACCTTTCATTTGTCGAAGTCTCAGGTGCCAAGGGGCTTGCCTCAGTGGACAGCTCTCTTGAAGGGGTCGCAGGCGACGGGGTGAGTGCCTCCGCTGGGGGATTGTCAGTAGAAGCCTCAAGCAAAAAGGGGCTAGGCTCTGTAGACGATTCACCCACAAGAGTCCCAGGTGTGAAGGGGTTTATCTCTGTGAACGAATCACCCAAAAGAGTCTCAGGCGACAAGGGGAGTGGCTCCGCTGGGGGGTCGTCAGTGAAAGCCAAAGGCGGCCAAAGGCGAGCCTCTGTGGGAGAGTCCTCAGCAGAAGCCCCAGGCAACAAAGGGCGATCGCCTGTAGGAGGAACCTTGGTAGATGCTACAGGCGACGCAGGGCGTTCGTTTCCGGGAGGGCCGGTGGTGGCATTTTCAGAAGAGAAAGGGCGAGCCTCCGTGGAAGAGCCCTCGGTAGCACTCTCCGGCAACAAGGGGCGAGTCTCTGCAATCTTCTCATCCGTAAGAGCGACAGACAAGTCAAGCGGTTCACTTTTAACAACGATGAGGTCTGTACTCTCTCTGCGGGGTCTGTATTTAGAACAAACGCGTACCTTGGGGGCACGGTTGAGTTTGGCCATAGATTGTGTTGAAGTGAGGATAGTTGAGATGAACTGAAATGGTGTGGGGTCCATATAAGCACAGAGGGTACACATGCTATTTAAGGGCGTCAATTCTTTTTGTGTTGTTTTGAAAAATTAAGGTGGACACAAAATAAAGTATGGTAATGACCACGACGATGTTGAACCAGTCATGATTGATGACAGATGATTTCATGAATAACAAGTAACTAAGTATGTATTGATGTAACATGTACTAAATAATTTTCTAATTATCCATTTGATCTGGCTGATCGTACTGTGCGAATCCACGAGAGAGCCCTGAATGAAGGTCTTAGAGCCTCACTCGTCTGTCTGTTCCAAATCCACAATAAAACACCAAAAATCCAATCACTTCAGCTCACTAACAATCTGTCTCGTCACTTATTTGTTACCGTGCTCGTAGTTGTTATAGCACGGCCTCCCTGGGTGTCTGTCTGTCACGCTAGCTTCTCTAGAGCAAGGAACTTACCGGAAGAATAAGCCAACTGGACGTTGGGCTGCGACCCGGCATTTACTTAGTGATGGTCACAATTGCCTCTGGACAGAAAGAGCTATCATCTTCAACAATATCAGTACTGTACTGTACAGTACCGGTACTGTACTTGTAGAGAAAGACCGCAGCTTCGCAGCTTCGGGGAGAAGTGACTCTACATTTACAAGGGAGATGTACTCTCGCCCAGTCATTCTCAAAGGTGAATTGCATTGCTATGGAAAGTTGCCTCTCGGGGAGGTTAGGCTTGAGGGAACTCAACCAAGAGTCATTCGCACTGATCTCTTCATCTTGGATCTCAGCAATGGAAGTTTGAAGCTGTCGAGCGTTTGGTGACACTTGAGACGGGGTCATGTTAATAGGAGACGTCAACTTAGCCTCAGGAAAGTAGGAGGGGGTCTAGCTAAGACTTAGGGGGGCACTTTAGGGCTGCTTGAATGGGGCTGTTTGGGGCTCTGACAACCGGGTAACCCCTGAGTAAAGCATCAATTAAGGGAAAAGTGCGAAAAAAGAAGTCGGGGTTAGGGTGTTCGACCACAGCCTCACCAGTTGCCCCTTTGGGAAATCTACTTTTTTGTTATACTTGTACAGTACTTATTCCATTTACTGTGCGTTATCCTTTTTTTTTTGTTATACTTATTCCATTTACTATTTGTGCTAAAAACCATAAAATGCCGCCCGCTTGGGGGGAAGCTTTTCCAGCACCTGAAAGGAAGGTGTTTTGGTAGGGAAAAGAGGTGTCAAAACGTGACGTTGGGTAAAAAAACCTCAAAGGCAAGAGCGCCTATAAGGTGGAAAAAAACTCCCAACTTAGTTGTAAGAAGCTGAAAAGACCCCGAGTGACGTGCAGCGACCACCTCCTACGAGATGACGGGCATATGCCACAATGAGGGCTTGAGTGGAGGGATCGTCGGCAGAGTCCCCGCTGTATCGGAGGCCTCGTTCGATTTTCCAAAGGGCTAGCCCGAGCCGGCACCGGGAGACAGTGCGGTTCGTGACATAGTTGAGAAGGTCGGGGGGCTGGTGGAACAGTAGGCCAGTGTGCTGAAGGATTTCAGTCACCATTGGGCAGCTGCAAAGGACATGAGTAGCTAGTTCAGAGTAGCTCATTGTCTGGGTGGAGGGGTGTTTGCAGATGCTACACCCGGGTTCGCTGTAACGGAGGAAGAGGGGGGCTTGGTTTGTTTTGTAGCTGGAGAAGGTGACTTTGTTCAAGAGGAGGTGGTGCAAACCTTAATAATCTGAATACTTTAAATGTTAGAAGGAAACGAAACCATCCGTCCCTTCCAAAACACCAACGCCACAGATATGTACTATATGCCATCGTAACACCCTCTCTTGGAGCTCCATTCTGATACCCATATCTTCACTACAAAAGCATATGAGAGCTGCTTTTTTGGAGACTTTCACAGGGTATCGAGTTTTGCACCACTAGAGTCAATATTGGTATGGTCGTAATCCTTGAGCGGGAAGTTGCATAGCGCCGCTTTGCCCAGAATGTCGGCCAGCACCCAGAACTTGGCCCCTACTGTAGCTAAGGTGTCGTCATGCTACAATAATAAAAAAATAACTACAATTGACACCACTATTACGATTTGATGACTTGGGTGGGACTCTATGGTCCAAAATTTATTAACCCAAGAGGTTCGGATTTTCACCTACTCCTCTGAAAACTAAATGAATAGATCAGGTTCGGTCAGTTACGTCCTCTTCTGAGGTTCACTGCCTACTCCTTGAATAGTAAGACTTTTGGCTCATGCTCTGGCTCTTATCGGCAACTGGCTCATTGTGGCTCTGGCTCTTAGTGGCTACTGGCTGGCCTCGGCTCTCTGGCCCTGGCTCCTTTGGCTCTGTCTGTAACTGCTCTGGCGTTTAGCGCTTATTGCATCTGTGGACTCACTGGTTCTTGCTCTGGCGTAATCGGCTCTTATTGCTCTCTGGTCTTAGTGGCTCTGGTTGTATGGCTCTTATTGCTCTCTGGACTCATTGGCACTGTGTAAAGCTCTTATTGCATCTGTGGACTCATTGGCTTGAAACGGCGTTTGGCTCTTATTGCCTTGTAGGACTCACTGGCTCTTGCTCGTAGAACGGTACAGTACCGGTAGCTGGCTCTGACTCTCTGGCTCTGGCTCTGACCCGTGGCTCTGGCATTTCAGCTCTGGCTCAATGTGGCTCTTATTGCTCTTTGGACTTAGTGGCTCGTAGCTCTCTGGCTAGTGACAGGCGTTTGGCACCCATTGCGCTGTGGACTTACTGGCTCTTTGCTCATGTCGRTGGCTCTGGATTTGGCTCTTATTGCCTCATGGGACTTACTGGCGCTGACTCAGGCATCTGTCGCTCTTTGGCGGCTCTGGCGTTCGCTCAGACTCTAGCATTTCAGCTCTCGTCGGCGTAGCTCAGGCTTGTGGCTCAGGAATGTTGCTCTTTTGACCATAAAATGGCGTCTGGCTGGCAGATCTTTGCTCTAGGAATGCGTCTTAGCTTTTGGCATTTCAGCTCAGCTTCTCGGCGACTGGCAGCTCTGGCATTTCAGCTTGGCTCTTCTGTTCTAGGCGGCTTCTCGGGGATCTCACCCGGAAAAGGAGTATCTCAAAAGGATTTTCACCCTTGAGTCTCTCTCTGTCGGTGGCTCTGGCTCTGGCATTTCAGCTCTTGGCTCTGGCGCTTTGCTCTGGCGGCTGCACATGTGGTCCTCAAGAACTCACGAGGCACGGAGAATAAATCTCGGGCTCTTTGCTCATGGCGTTTTCAGCTCATGGCGGTCAACCTGAATGGCTTTATTGACATCGAACAAGGAGGTCAACCCGAAGGGATTTATTGACACTTCTTCAAGCGGTCAACCATAGGACTTATAGACACTTGGCTCAGGCGGTCGTACTCGCTATTGTATTGAACTCGCCGACGCCGACACAGAAGTATCAGCTCAAACGCTCAACCAAAAGCTCAATCGCACATTCTCAGGCTCATACATGTCTTTCAATGCGTCATAGCGTGAGTCTCTTGACCGAATAATGGGGTCTGGGATTTTCACCACTGCCCTCGACACACAGGGATAACTGGAATTTCACCACATTGCCCTGCACAGCTCAAACGGACATTTCAGTCCTTGCTGTTCGACTTCATCAGATGGTCATGGCTAGCGAAGCTCATCATCCTCGTCGTATGAGACAGGTCTGCTTGTCAGCACTGCATYYCAGCAGGCTATAAAARGCACCTTCCGTCTCTAGAATGACACAGAGTGAACTGGTCTGATTCTGCGGAAAAAAGTGGGGACTAGAAGGGTTTATGTATTCTTTTTTGAAGTTGCTAGAGTTCAGGAGGTTGGTCAGTGGCGAAAAATATGTGCATACAATATGCACGCCACCAATTAACATGCATGAAAAAGAATCTACGCGAAAGACAGAGAATGTAGTAGAACAGAAGGCATAAGGGTACTAGCGTCAATGGTATACAAGAGATAGATAAAGAGATATGAAAAGCGGCCTAATGTCACCCTTAGCTTCTGTTACATTACTTCCCGGATCGTGATAGCCCAAAAACTTGGTCTCACCTTTGCATTTGACCAAACTTTATGCGCCAGCCCTCTTTGTAAAAAAATTCTATGGG